>JASVEL010003421.1:0-38652 GCA_032618575.1 Nicotiana noctiflora | reverse complement strand
GCCTGCAACTGCTTGGTTACCTCCTCCTTAATCTTCACACTCATCTCCGTCTTGAATTTCCGCAGCTTTTGCTTGACGGGAGGATATGCCGGATCAGTGGGTAATCTATGAACCACTAGATCGGTGCTGAGTCCTGGCATGTCGTCGTACGACCATGCGAAAATGTCTTTAAACTCCATGAGTGTTTTGATCAATTCTTCTCTCAGATTGGGTTCAATATGGACACTTATCCGGGTTTCTTTGACGTCATCCGCATTCCCTAGATTAACGGCCTCAGTATTATTTAAATTCGGTTTGGGTTTTTCCTCGAAATGACTTAATTCTTCACCGATTTCTTCTACGGCTTCATCATCGCCGTACTCTGGACTCACTCTCGTCACTTCTTATTTCATGCGTTATTATTTCCAAACCCGATTGACTTTCTAGACCGGGTTGATTAATCTTTAAGCACGCCATATCATTAAGATCAGTTGAAAGAAGGCTGTTCAGAAAAGTAAAAAGAAGGAAAAAATAAACAAAATTAGACACGAAGGAACCAAATTTCATTAATGGGAATTGTACAAAGGGAAAACAAACTGCAAACTTAAATCAGAAATGAACTAAAAACAACGGGATTTTACTCCGGGGACAAACCCCCAACACAACATTTCGAAAGAAAAACAATCCAAGACAAACTACCAAGACTCCTTCCGGACAGGGAGAGGAGTAGCCTTCCAGTTATTCAGTTTTGCCTTTGGTCCCACAAACTGTATCTCGGCGTGACTGGATCCTTCACCATCCTCGAGCATACATACATCTGTGAATAGGTCCTCGAACTTCCTGAAGAACTCTTCGTCTGGCCTGATCGTAGGACCGGGAATCTTTGTCGTTGGATGTCCTCTTGCTCCGGACCTGACAAAAGATTGGGAAAGGCGTGGAACAGGCTTCGGGAGCACCCATGTCTTCTGCTTACTCCTCTTTGCTCGCCGGATGTCCTTTGATGTTGGCTGGAATCCCAAGCCGAAGGTTCCCAAGTTTTCGACCACCGATACCGGTTGTATGATTCCTTGCAGAGATGCACCTAGACCTTTACCGAGTATGAAACCATGTCGCAACATTTCATGAGCCACCATGACATCTGCAGTAATTGTCCTGTCATCGGGAATGCATTCCCCTTCCGGAACTCGGTTGGCGGACACCACATCGCAGACCTGATATACCCACGGCCCAACATCTTCTTCTGTTTCAACAAAGGGAATGATGGTGCCTGATTGTGGATCGTTCTCTCCATGGACGACGATCTCCTGTTGGTCCCACTCAAACTTGACGAGTTGGTGTAGGCTGGATGGAACTGCTCTTGCGGCATGGATCCATGGTCGCCCTATCAGGAGGTTATATGACACCACCATGTCCAGCACCTGGAATTCCATGGTGAACTCCACTGGCCCGATCGTCAAGATTAACACTATGTCACCAACCGACGCTTTGCCTCCTCCGTCAAACCCTCGAACGCATATGCTGTTCTTGCGTACCCTGCCGATGTCTACTTTCAATTTGTCCAATGTAGAGAGAGGACAAATGTTAGCACTGGACCCATTATCGACGAGGACTTTGGTAACCACCGCCTCCTCACACTTCACCGTAAGATATAAAGCCTTGTTGTGCTCGGTGCCTTCCTCAGGCAACTCATCATCGGTGAAGGTGATCCGATTTGCTTCGAAGATCCTATTGGTGATCTTCTCCAAATGGCTCACCGAGATTTTATCCGGTACATGTGCCTCATTCAGGACTTTCATCAATGCTTGCCGATGTTCTTCAGAATGTATCAGCAAGGATAGCAATGATATTTGCGCCGGAGTCTTCTTCAACTGCTCTAAGACAGAGTAGTCATGCAGCTTCATCTTTTTCAAGAATTCTTCCGCCTCTTCATCAGTTACCGGCTTTTTCAATGCTGCCGGAGTGGTCTTCCTCAATTCCGCAGGGGCGAAACATCTCCCCGAGCGGGTCAACCCTTGGGCTTCACAAACTTCCTCTTTCACTTCCTTTCCTTTGTAGGTCGTTGTAATCCGAGCATAATTCCACGGAACAGCCCGGCTATCAGTTATTGGCAACTGTGTTGCTGGCTGGATGATGAAAGGATCCATTCGAACGCCTGCTACTATCAAGACGGGCTTGGTTGCTACCCCTAGTACAACTATTTTTGCTTCCCCCGGCCTCACCGGTACTTCGTTCACACTTCCCTTCTCTGCTTCCGACCCTCATGGTACGTCCTTCTTGCAAATGGATGGCTCATCGAGGCTCGGCCCCTTTCTCATTCCTGCCCCGCTAGACTTAATCATCATTACAGTCTGAGAGGCTTTCTCCTTTCCTTCCTCCGCCCGTACCAACTCGATCATATTGGTCTCATGATGAGTCGGAAGCGGGTTTTGGTTGATGTTGGGCTCTGTTGGAGTCTGGACCTCGATCCTGCGGGTGTCAATAAGCTCCTGGATGGCCGTCTTCAGCCTCCAACACTTTTCTGTATCGTGTCCCGGACATCCCGAGCAGTAGGCACAATTTACTGAATGGTCCAGGTTCTTCGGAAGAGGGTTTGGCAGCTTAGCTTCAACCGGATTCAGCAACCCTACTTGCTTTAACCGGTGGAACAGACTAGTGTAAGATTCTCCCAAGGGAGTGAAATTCTTCGGCCTTGGCGCCCTGTCGCCCCTGAATGCCTGGTTTGGACGAAAACTCGCGCCCGAGGGGTTTCTGTAAGCTCTTGGGGGTGGATGATTGTTCTGCGGGTTCGGTGCACGCCACGGTGCATGGACGGGAGGTGCAGAATAGGACTGTGCGTGGTGGACAGTGAAATGGGGATCAGGTGCGGGATAGTAATGTTGCGGGTGGTTATATGGGTTGTGGGAGTAATTTTGGTGGTGAGGTTGGGGTGGGCTATATTGGGGTGCGGGGCCTCTATTTCTGAACCATGCCCCGGACTCGACGGCCGCAACTTCCTCTCTCCTCTTTTTCCCCAGTACTCCTCCAGTACCACTTTGGATAGCCTGAGTGGTGGCTTTCAGTGCCGAGTAACTCATGATCTTGTTGGCCTTCAAACCTTCCTCGATCATACCCCCCATTTTTATCACCTCAGTGAATGATTTGCCTACGGACGTTACCAGATGTCCGAAATAGGTTGGCTCTAATGTCTGCAAGAAATAATCCACCATCTCGCTTTCTCTCATCGGCGGATCTACCCTGGCTGCCTGTTCCCTCCAACGGAAACCAAATTCCCTGAAGCTTTCAGCGGGCTTCTTCTCTAATTTTAGCAATGATAGGCGGTCGGGGATTATTTCAAGATTGTACTGGAACTGGCCGATAAAAGCTTGAGCCAAATCATCCCACGTAAACCATCTACTGGGATCCTGTCTAGTGTACCACTCCAGCGCAGATCCTCCCAGACTCTGACCGAAGTAAGCTATCAGAAGCTCGTCCCGTCCTCCGGCCCCTCTCATTTTACTGCAGAACCCTCGGAGGTGGGCCACTGGGTCTCCATGCCCCTCGTATAGGTCGAATTTGGGCATTTTAAACCCCGCTGGCAACTGGACGTCCGGAAATGGACACAGATCCTTATAGGCGACGCTGACCTGGTTGCCCAAACCGTGCATGTTCCTGAAGGACTGCTCCAGGCTTTTAACTTTTCTGACAACTTCCTCGTGTTCCGAACTTTGGAAGTGCTTTTCCGGCTCTGCCGGATTATCCCAGTGAGGTGTATGTGATTGTGGTTCAGGAGCCCTGAAAGTAGGCTCTGGAGGATAGTAAGAGTTGTCATGGATCTGAGCATATGGCTCGCTGGCCGGCCTTTGCAGAGGAGCAGGTGGAGGTGCCACAAAAACAGGGGTGGCTGGAGGAGGATTTGGTTTGGTTGGTGGAACGTGGGTGGCATAGGGGTTTTCCCCCTGAAAGTACGGATAGATCGGGGCGCTTGTCGAAGGATCGATGGGCGGATGTTCCGGAGCTGAGGCGAGAGTAGGGCGGTTTGGTGAAGACTGTTCCCTGGCCCAGGCCAGGTGCATCTCTGTTATCTGTTGTTTTAACCGGTCTACCTCTTCTTTCATGATTTGTAGCTCCGATTTTTCTTCCTCGAGACTCTTGCCAGAACTAGACATGCTTACTGTAACCGGTCCTTTGGATCTAGTACGGTAGTGATGGCTGGCCAGTATATTCTGTCAAACCAACTGCTAAACTTTCTGGAAATGCAACAAACTTGTTAGTTCACCGAGTTTGACAGATATATTATAGCACGTTGGATGCAATGCACCTAACCAAATAACCCTTTCTACATGTACTCTTAACATGCGTCATTCCGGCCCTTTTTCTTTTTCTTTTTCTTTTCTTTTTCTTTTCTTTTTCGACTATCTTTGCAAGCCTTTATTGTTATTTAACCTATGGATTCCTTTCTTTTTTAGTGGTGGTCGAATCTTATGCGGATTGCCTACGTATCACGACCCCGCGTGAATCAGACCGAGCGTAGTTCTGGTAACAAGATTGTGGCAAAATTCAGTAACTTTTATATCAAATAAAACCGTGTAGTTACAAAACACGTCTTACAACAATCAGCAAAACAAAAGAAATGCTTGACTTGGGAAAGAAAAGATAAAAATGCCAACTAGCTTGACTTAACATTTCAAAATACACAATCAAAAATCTAGTGCTCTAAAATTCCTGGGGGCCCGCGAGGCATCATTCGGCCTTGCCGCGGGCCTTGGTGTGAGATCCTTATGCAGTCCCCTCAACTCTTCCATGATCCGATGAACATAACCCATAATTGAAGCGAAAAGGTCGGCGCGGGGCATTCGTTCACAAGCTAGGCAATTCATGGTGACATAGTGCCCGATTTCTCCAATTCTGTCCTTGATCATGTCCCTTTCTCCGAGTAGCCGCTCTATCTGCTGGTTTTTCGTCCCCAATCTTCGCGCATTGTTGGTGACTTGGTCTAGGAGCCTATCCACTTGTCCTTGCAGTCGGGCCATCAAATTGTGGCAACGGTCGAGGTCCGTTCTGGCATCTTGGGCTTGCTTGAAAACCCGCTCCCTGAGGACAACATTTGCTTCCCTCAGGCTAGTGATGATCTCAGTGTAATCTTCTTCCACCCGTTTTAGGTGAAGTGCATGTTGATGTGCCTCCTTTCTCCAACTAGCACGGATCCTCGTTGTCTGGGCTTTTGACTCGTCCAATTCTCTTTGGATATCGGTGACTTGGCTTCTCAAACTCTTTATCAACTTTTCGTCGGCCCGACTCCTCAACTGTCTGTCAGCATCCCTTTTCATTTGCTGGATTTGAGCTCTCAAGAAGTCATTTTCTTGTGCCAACTTCTTTTTGTCTCCTTCGTCGGTGGCAGCTTGCATGTTCTTCTCGAACTGAAGGTCCCGGACCTGCTGTTCTATCCTGCCAATCTTCGTCCTGTACCCCTCCTCCTTTGCTAACCAATTCCATTGTTCCCGTGAATCTTCCGTGAATTGTTGGACATGGGCTCTTTTAGAACATTTCCGACGAATCCGAAATCTTTTCCCGAACCACACGTTGTACTTTGGGTCCACCTCTCCCTTAGCTAGTTCCCGGACCATGGTTTTAGGCTCAAGGAACCGACATTCGTGCCACAGCCTTCTAATATTCTCTTCGGGGAATACAACTCCCGGGCTCAACTCAATGGCGTATTTCCTCAGGTCTTGATCGGTAGGAATAACCTGAAACCTTCCTAGTTGACGTAATACACGGTGAGGGACATATGGTTGGACACCGCGGATTCCCATCAGAAGGATATAACACTCCTCGGCTGCCATATATATTACTTCAGTATCGGGTAACCACCCGAATGCCCATTCAATCTGATCTGCTTCTATTGAGCTCAGTCGTGCAAGCCATGCCTCGACGCCTTCAGGGAATACGGCACCCATCATCCAGTTTTTTCCGGTCAACCCATGGTTCATGTATTGTGTTCGGTGATGGAGGTGTTCTTGCATCCATAATTGGAGTAACAGATTGCAACCTTGGAAGAAATTGCCCCCTTCTCGGCATACAGTCAAGGCTCGATAGATTTCGGACAAAACCAAAGGGACCACCGTGCCGGTAGCCTTTTTGATTGCAACATCGGCTATTCCTACCAGACTTATCTCTATTTTCTTATCTTCGCGCGGACAAATCACAATCCCCAAGAATGTCGTTATGAATGCTAGAATTCGTCTGGCCTCCCACTTGGTTCTATTCCCTGCGTGAATCAGTCCAAGGTTTGACTCTTCAAAACCCCGAGGAGTGCCGTACCGTTGATATAAGAATTGGAGATCGCAACATCCTTTCAACAGATCATCATTTTTCACCTTCCGACTAATGCTCAGCAAATCCAGAAACCCATGTGGAGATACCGGTCTTGGCGAGAGCAGGTATTGCCCTCTTAATTTCCCATTTAGTCCCGCATAGCCCGCAATTTCCTCTAATGTGGGCGTCAGTTCAAAGTCAACAAAACGGAACACATTGCGGGTCGGATCCCAGAAAGATACCAGTGCCTTGATGATGTCTTCCCTTGGCTCAATATTCAACAGATCAACCAAACCTCCCAAAATTCTCCCTACGACCTTTTTGCTACTGTCTTCCAAATCGTTCCACCATATACGGAGCTGCTGAGGGACCTCACTAAAGATTGAAAATGATTTATTCTGATTCGTGCTCATCCTGCACATTTATTAAGGTGATTTAAATAAGAAAAACAACTTTGTTTTGCTAAAAATAAAAAATCAGTTTTCAATCACGGCCTTTCAACGTCTCGGGGACGAAGGCTTTTAAGGCTGCGGGGTAAATTGATCGAAATCAAAATTGACCCAAAGGTGGCCGTTTATACGAAATTAGCCTTTCGGCGTCCCTTTCGGGAACATTCGGCTATTTTTAAAAACAGCATCACCGACTTATTTAGTACAAAAGTTAGTTTTGATATTTCGGCCATTTTTCAAAAGGTGAAGTTGGACCTGATGGAGGTTGCCTACGTATCTCATATCCAATGAGAATCAAACCCACGTAGTTCGGTTTTGACGAAACAAACGACATTATTTATTTATTCATTTTACTAAAGGAAAACAAGTAAGCTATTTCTATCTTAAGAACAAAACACATTTTCCTTTCTTTTTTTTTATTTTTTTTTATTTTTTTAAAGCCGGTCAGCATGCAAGTCTATAACAGATAAATGCGCAAGACAAACAGGATGCAGCAGGATAGTCTGTTCATTTCAGGTCACCTGTCCTAGACGGACCCAACCCCCGTGTTGAGTCCCCTAAGCCAAATGCGACATGATGCAAATAAACGTTTCCTACTAGGGATCCGGCATGAAGCTTTGTTATTCTAGGTTTAAAAACCCGGGTTTATCTGTTCTAGACTTGGCTTACCCGAGCGGACAGCTCGAGCCGAGGAGGAGGCAGCAACCCGGGAATACAGAAGCTTCACCGGTTTTGCAACTTATCCAAACCTCGTTCTAAAATGGGAATTAGACACTATACAGAAAAAGAAGTCACACGAAGTGCACCCTTCTTCATGATTTAGAAGACTCAGAGAGGAGATTGGTTCCGGCACAATTTATATGTACAGTTCACAAAATATCAAAGCAGTAAAAACAACATTTAGCACATTGATGCCAACATGTAAAAGAGTCAGATAATAAATATGCCAAATACAACAATTATTCCGAGCTCGAATTCTAAAGATATCCCCAGCAGAGTCGCCAGAGCTGTCACACCTCTTTTTTACCGCACCCGCAAGGGTGCAAAGAGTTTTTCCAATTAAAGGACAATCGAGACGGGATTTATTTTAATTATTTCAGAGTCGCCACTTGGGAGATTTATGGTGTCCCAAGTCACCGGTTAAATCCCGAATCGAGGAAAAGAATGACTCTATTTAACAGTCCGCGAACCAGAAATCCGGATAAGGAATTCTATTAACCCGGGAGAATGTATTAGGCATTCCCGAATTCCGTGGTTCTAGCACGGTCGCTCAACTGTCGTGTTTGGCTTATCTATCTGCTTTTTACAGTTATGTACTTAGTGCGAATTAATATCCCTTTACCGCTTTATTGTTGATTGTGATTTACGAAAGAGAAAGTTGCTTAAAAATATGCTTCCGAATCACGTCACATGAAATGCACCCGGATCCTCGACATATTCTTATTCAACATTTCGGGGTTTGGATTTGGGTCGCATGAAATGCACACCCGTGTTTAAGAAGGTAGAACTAAAATATGCGCCCGGATCGATTACTTATTTACACTGTTGAGAAGGACGTGATATTCGTTAAGAAACGCCACATCTCAAAATCTAAGTATTTTATATGTACATTTATGAAGGCTGTGCGATTAGTGTAACTATTGGGCGAGGCGCACCTTTGATTCAAATCTAAAGCGAACTACATCCCACTGTATTTTACTTAGGAGTTGATTCCAAATTATTCAAAACTTACTACGAACCACACCACATGAAATGCGCCTGTGGTTCCTGACACGCTTTATTTGCTCTTGCCCGAAATCGGGGTCGGGTCACATGAAATGCACCCCCGACTCCTTTAATCTAATTACGTCATTCAGTTGAGTAATAACTCCCTAGCTAATCTTGCTTTTAACATAAGATCTAACGTTAACAGATTTGGAGATTATACACATGAGTAGAGAAGATTGAACAGAGATACAACAGACTAATTCAGGTTTACGTGCATATCTAATGAGAGTGTATCTTTGGTCTAGCTACACTTTTCCATAACCAAAACTAGCAATACAAACTTAATTAAAGAATAACAGAACGTAATCAAACATAAGAACTTTGGACGACTACATGATTCAACAGACTTCAAACATAAGCTTCAGGCTTCATTCTTTTCGAACCAAGGAATTACAACAACAGAGATGTGTACCTGGAATGCGGAAGAATAAAGAAGAGTGAGCAATGGCAATGCAGCAACAGTAACAGTAGGTGAACCAGCAGCAACACAGTAAACACAGCGACAACACAGTAAACACCACAGCAACAATGATAGACCAGCAGCAAACTTAATAGACACAACAGCAACAACTCAACACCAAAACAACCAGTGAACCAGCTATAACCCAACAAACCAACAGTGATCAAACTCTACCAATTAATGAACCAGTGGCTAAACTTGAACCAAACAGCAATCAAACAGTATCCAAACCAATGGAACAGTAACCCAGGATATTTGTATCTGTGTGTATTTCTACCTCTGCTTCTCCTAATGTATGTTACTTTCTTCTAGCTCACCCAAAACCAGTCTCAACAGTAATAGCCAAACAAAATCCCAACAGTAGACCACAAGGGGCAACACAATGATCAATCAACAACAACACCCAATAGACCAGCAATCCAGTGGCAGTTACAGGCAAGTAACACAGCAACAAACCACACAAGAACAAAAACGACCAGTGTAGACCAACAGCAACAACAATAGACCAGACCAACAGCAACACAACAAACACCCCAGTAGCACAACAATCCAGCAGCAATAGTTGCACCACACACGACCAACAACCTCAGCAAACTAAAACAGCAAAACAAATGGTCCTCTCTCACAAACAGCCACAATAGCAGTCACTAAAGCCTCAATGAAACAGTGGCCAGGATCTATGTATGAATGACTATATGCTTTCAATGTCTCTCTATGTATTTTTCGAAATGTATCTTTGCCGTGTGTATGTCTGCCTGCTCTCCTCTCAGGTTTTTTCTCTGCCTCACTGTTTCAGCTTAATGCTGTATATATGGCTAAAAACCCCAACCCCTCCTGAGGACCTCCCAATTAACCAACCCTTGCCCATTATATTCCCTGCACTCTCCACTACTCAGTGTCCAGGTATGGACTGAAGCATTAAACTACTGATCACATGAGGCTTAGTGGGATACCCTGCTGTATGGCAGGTTCCACTAGCCTCTCTTATGGGCAGGGCATTTAAAAACTAATACTAATTAACCTATTAACTATACCCAATTAACCCCCTTAATCTGGAATCAAACATACAACAAATCCCAGCCTTATGAATTGCATACGGGCAGGTTCAGGGGATCAATACTACGAACTAATTCCTTGACGACTTTAGTCGAACTGAACATATGATTCATTTTAACTAACGAAAATAGAAGGAATCGACCAAATAAAAGGCCTTATCGGAGGAGAACAGATAAAACAGAGAAGATGAAAAATAATGACCAAAATCAATGAATTTGCACACACAATTAATACAAAGAGATACAAAAAGAAAATGCAATACCTCAAGAGAGAATAGAAATCAGACTCATGAATTGCGGCCGCTTGGATTCAACAATTACCATTTTGAAGTCGAACGGACTTTAATTGAGACATTTTCAGACGAAAAATGTCTCAATCAAAGTCTATTAGACTCCAATATCGTTTAAATCTTGGGCGGAATCCCTAGTTTTAGTATTCTAGGGTTCTTGGTTCGGATTTGGGGCTTTTGCGATTCTGGCAAGATTCGAACCAAACCAATGTTAGTGGGAGTGTGGGGGAGGTGTGAGGAGGCTGTGATGTGAATTTGGTGAAGTTTGGCGTGGTTTGGGTTTTGACTCGAATCTTTGAATGAAGATTCGAGACGTTTGGTGGTGATTCGAGGTTAGCGGAGGCCGGATTCGTAATGGGGGAGGTGATGGGAGCATTTGGTGTTAAGATGGGGGTGATTGGCCTACCGGAACCGCCGTGAGGCGATTTCCGGCAGGCGGCGCAACGGTGGTAGACGGCGGAGCTAAGAGCCATCTCTGAAGGTTAGAGATGGTCGAGGGTAGGGGTCTGGAAGGGGGCGGGGTAGGGAGTTACGTATATATGGCGATGATGGTATTTAATCCTGGCCGTTTGATCAAATGAGATCAACGGCCTGGATCCTCTTCACTTAACCAAACGACATCGTTTGTGTTTATGCGGGACTGGGTCGGTCCGGACATGGATCGGGTTACCTGGAACGGGTGAGGATGAATTGATCTTCACCGTTGGATCAAGGTGGATCTACGGTTAAGATTAAAACATTAAAACAAAGGGGGTGAGGCCGGGTGAGCTGGGGCGTGTGGGCTGGGGCGTGTGGGCTGGGATTATTTTGGCTTTTTGGGCTTGGGGTTTAATTATAAAGTGGCCCAATCCTATCTCTTTAATATTAGACTCCATGATGTATTACATATATATGTATATATATATATATATATATATATATATATATATATATATATATATATATATATATATATATATATATATATATATTATATATATATATATTAACTTGTAACACAATTACATTTTCCACTACAATTATCCTACATAATTACATATCACCTGAAAGTGTAAATCACATAATTTTGATATCAAACACTAAAAATGAAAAACCTAATGTATATTTTTTTGTATTTTATTAATTTAAATAAATAAACATGCACACAAAAAGATAAAATAACACAAAATCACAAAAATCATGCCCAACACGAAACTATTTTTATTTTGAATTTTCTGGGAGTACTTCTCAGGTAAGGCAAAAATCACGTGCTCACAGAAGTAAAACTCGGCTATGAGCCATCGACCCAAAAGAATCAACGAAGTTCAACTACGGTTGAACTAGGACTTAGGCCACGAGCCTTCGCCAATATAAATTCAACGATAATTGAAGTAAAACTCGGGCTATGAGCCCTCGACTCAAAAGAATCAACAAAGTTGAACTGCGGTTGAGCTGGGACTGAGGCCACGAGCCTTCGCCAATATAAATTCAACGACAGTTGAAGAAAAACTCGGGCTATGAGCCCTCGACTCAAAAGAATCGACAAAGTTCAACTACGGTTGAACTGGGACTCGGGCCACAAGCGTTCGCCGACTAAAATATTCAACGACAAACTAAAGCAAAGCTCGGGCCATGAGCCCTCGATCCAAGACGACTAATGACCATGTGAATAAAAAACGCATAGCACAACGAGCAATAAGCGAACAGAAGAAAAAGGGGGAAATTCCCCCCCCCCCCCTTAAATTAAAACAGGAGGATACATGCCACGCCCGTCCGCCCCGAAGCAAGAATTGTCTAAGGTCAGCCACAACAATCAATCAAATAAAAAAAAGAAGAAAAAGGGAAAGAAGAAAAAATAGCCAAACACGGCAACAATTAAAAGAAGATACAATCAACTAATCATCAATTAATTGGGGATTGCCAATAACGCCATCCGCCCCAGTTCCATCATCACCTGCCTGCGCCGCTCCGTCGCCAGCTCCGCCCCCGCCGGCCTCCGCTGCGCCACCATCATTCCCAGCCTCGGTCATGATCCCTCCAGTGATGTCATCATTGCCGGGTGTTGCGGCGTCAAAGCCGCATTCCTCACGGGCCTCTCGCGCCTTCTGGCGCGCCTGCTCGAAGGCACCCTCGGTAATCAGGCCGGCCTCAAGCAGATTCTTATATATGTCCCGTTGCGCTTCGTCATAAACCCAAGCTTCACGGGAACTACCCAAGCACGCGCACTGTTCCTGGATGCACTGATTCTCCTATTCAAGGAGTTCTATCTGCCCCACGGCATTCTGAGCATTCTCCTATAGCGTCTTGATCCGCTCCTCGAGGCCGCCCTCCCTGGAAGCGGCGGCAGCTCTTATCGCCGATAGTTGGGAATCATTGGCACGGATGATCCCCTCAAGCTCGGCCGTCCTGGCAGAAGCCTCGGCTAGCCTACGCTTCAAGTCAGCCAACTCCCCCTCCAGCGCGGCAACTTTCCCGCTCCACTCCGAGGTAACCGCCGTCACCCTGGCCAAGCATTCACGCTCGCTCTCCAAATATGCCCTCCTCCCAGCCTCCAACTCATCGTTCGCCTGATGCAGCCGCCCCTCCAAGGTGTCAACGCGACTGAGCACCTGGTCCCTCTGCAGTTCCGCCCGCGCTAACTCCTAAACCAACTCTTGATTATGGGGGTCATCCCTCAGGCGCTCATTAAGCTCCCTGCATTGGATCCATAACTGGTGACACCTCTCGAATACATGGAGAAGTACCCCGGATCGAACGTTGGTTCGATGCAGGCACTCCACCTGCAGCAAAAACACCTGCGAAACAAAGCAAAAAAAAATATATATAGAGGAGTCAGGGGCGGGGATCCCGGGAAACGGAAGGGTTAAGAGAAGATAGTCAGTCCAGAACGCATACCTTCATACCCATCGACGCTACTTCATTCATTATGCCGACATCTGTCACCTCTCTCAGCGACTGATTCTCCACGGAAGAACATAGTTGGCCCAACAGCGGCAACATGGAAGACTCCCTCAATAATAAATTCTCATCCGCGGGAATCTCGATCACCCGCGGCCTCCCGTCTGGACGAACAGTCGCGTTCGTGATCCCATCACGAAACATACGAACATCCTCAGAATCCAAGTCAAAACCAGACGGAGACACCTTTCACGTCGCCGCCGCCCTCGTTGATGGGGTGCGGGAATCTCCAAGATCCACGACTACCCGAGAAGGCTCACCCGCCTCAAATCTATGATTAGAAGACTGATCGGTAGGGGCGGCACTCCCTTCTCTCTCATCCCGGGCTTGAAGATCATTTGGCCCGCCTGCTGGAGCGCGCACCATTTCGACAATCTCCCTCGCCTCGGAAAGAGGTAGAGGGTCCGCAGTTACCATCTCATCAGCAACTGGCCGTGCAACTGAAGGGGTCAGAGGTGGAAGGATCCTCCGCCTGACTAAGGGTCTCTCCTCTTCGTCTCGAGAAGGCGACGCCTCCCGAGGGCGGACAAATCCCGACACGCTCCCACCATTAAGCGTAGGGCGAACGGGAGAGGGCACGGCTACGGAGTCAACGGAAGCGGCCCTGGGAACCTGAGCGGCCGCTGCCGGAGTAAAAAACCCGGCAATCACCCTAGGGTGCCGAATTACTGACTGAGGAGCCCTGCCGCGGTTTATCCGCCCTACAAATATAGAAAATGGGTCAACATTAAGTCGTGGCGACAACCAAAAGTCAAACACGTCCCAGTAAAGCAAAACGACTTACCTACGACCAAACTTTGGCCGTACCTCCTCGGGAAGGACGCCCACGAGCGAATCCCCTCGGTGTGCGGGAGGATAACTTCCAACCACCCGCGCAGACCAGTGAATAAAGGCGGGGGCTACCTGTCAGCTGCAGAAATAACAAAACATCAAGTAGTCAAAAGACAAAACAAAAAAGAGCGCAAGTTCAATCCCTCAAAAAAAAACAAGGAAGGACTTACGACCGTGATTTTAGGTCTCCCGAAACCCTGGGGAAGACGCCACCAGATAACCGGTCCTGACATAGAAAAATTGTTCGAATTGACGAGGCTCAACCTCGTCATCCAAAGCCGTCAGCAGTCCCAGCCACCCGCACGGGACCATCCAGATCATGCTCCCCCGGACCCGCTGAGGGGAAAAGAGAGCAAGGACATGTTGTAGAGTGACCAACCGGCCGGCCAGCTCCGGGAACTTCAGCAGCATAACCAAGAGCTTGTACACAGACGGGGTAAGCTTCCTCGGGAAAACACTGTAATACCGGCAGAAATTAACTACCAGATTTGGAAGGGGTATTCTGAACCCCAGCCTGAGGGGGTAAGAGTAGAACACACAATACCCGGCGCGGTCGGTGTGCACCCTATTCCCTGGTAGAGCCAACACAATATCGGCATGGGAAGGGATGAGCCCCTGCCCGCACAGATGAACCATGCTTACCTCCCCCATCATTGGGGCCTCATCGACGACTTCAACCCCTCTATCTGCGGTGAAATCCACCGCCAAGCTCCCCGCCCCCGGGAGTATGTCATCTATTGAGGACATCCTCTCAGTATCATTCCGATCGACGACCAGAAGCACGGGGGACAGCCCCTCAATCACCGGAGAATCTGCTGATAGCACCACCGGAAGACCGTCGCGAGAAGGAAGGCCAGCCATTGATTTAGGTCACAAGAAAGGCTAGAGGAAGAACGGAGAAGATGACTAAGAATGGGCAACGATTATGCCACAGAAAAAGCAGGATTCTTTGAGAATTTGCTAGAGAGAAAGACAATCAGTAAATCAAAGAGTGTTAAATGTCCAACATGCCAATCTCTCTTATAGGAAAAATCGAATCAAACCTCGGGAAACCGACATGCGCCATTTAATGTGAATCCCAACCGTCAGAAACGGTTCGATTTTTATCAAAACCGTCGCCGCCACGATCGAAATGAGAAAGTATGCGCCGAAATTTAAGCCGCCGCTTCGAATATACCGAATGCGATGACGTCTTATCGGCCGGCCAGACCCTGCGTCTTGAAGTTCGCATGAGCAAGAATGTATCCGGACTCACGCCTGATGAAGAGACGCCCTAAGAGGATATCGTCTCCTCGACCGGGAAGAGACGTCATTCGAGCTATCATATCCGCTTATCTCGGCCCGTCTCGACGTGACCACAATAAGCGGAGGGACTATATGTATGAGCTACAATTCGACCTTATAATAATCGGAATAAATTAATCACTCCCCTCGGCCCAAGTGCGCATAGCAAGCGTCGAGGCCTCCCTCGACTAAGTGCGAACGCCACAAGTGGCGAGGCCATCCTCGACCACAGGTTATTGTCCGTATCCGCTTAAAGCTTTTTGTCAGGGTCGACGCCTTGCGGGTACGCCCACAATTATCTCATGACACGGACCCGATCTCCAAAAAAAGTCAACTGGTATAATTAAGATCTATAAATACCGAGGAAATGATGAGAAGAGGGGTTCCACTCTCTCCCCATGGGGGCTCTAAGAAATACAGAGTACAACACAGAGTGAGAACCCAATATCAAACATACAGAATAACAGCAGATCTATGAAAACATGATTGTAAGGATGTGCATCTCTTCATCGAGAGGCAGATTAACTCATTATCATGAATAAAGATCACTAAATATCTTCTGTTATCCCTACATATGTTCCCTTTATTTTTCTTTACTGAATTTCAGATATGTTACGACTTGCTATCAAGTACCAACTCTTGTACTGGATTTAGTAATTCCGAATTGGACATTAATTGAAAATTCGTTATGATAAACCATATTATGTGAATCCAATTGAAACCAAATCATTTAATATCAAAATTGTAGTTCAACTATTAAATGGAAGACTCTCTTCCTCACTATTTTTACCGACATATTCAGAATAAAAGAATTAAAAAAAGAGGATTTTTCTGAAAACAACATGATGACAAATTACTTTGGAAAAAGTGAAGTCCAGTTTCCCAAAGGGGAAAATAGAGTGAAAAATCATTGCAGAAGTAGCCCATGCGAATACTTATTTACACAAAAGGGCAAAAAACATGAGGAAATCATGAATGTATATTACAGCAGTAGAATCTACAGAAGCAGAAAATCCGCAGCTTCAATTCGTACTATAGATATTCCGGAGTTAAAGAAATATAAGTAGGAAAGTGGAGCCCACTAAACCGCCACCCTAACAAGTCATAGGTGACCAAACTCCCCACGCTTTCGTCTTTCACACAGTAGACTACGACGACTTTCTCCCCCACACCATTTTACCCCAATAAAACACTACAAATGGAAGCAACGCAAATCTTCAACAGGTTCGAACTAGTCAACCCAATTGTTTTATTTCCTTTCTCAAATTTCCCCTTTATCTCCTTGCCTTTCCTCTTTAATTCTCCCTTTTCTCTTTTTTTGTTTTGTTTATCCCTGTATGTATACATAGAAAGAACCAGTCTTTTCTGTTTTTCCTTATACAAAGATGGCTAATTCTTATACAAGTTTTAATTTTTTCCTTGCCCCTATTATTTTCTTGGCGATTCTGGGATTGCAATTGCAGAGCAGCGATGGGTTTGGGACATTCGGGTTTGATATCCATCACCGGTATTCGGATCCGGTGAAGGGTATTTTGGACCTTCATGGATTGCCTGAGAAGGGAAGTGTTGAGTATTATTCAGCTTGGACTCAGCGTGATCGCTTTATCAAAGGTCGCCGCCTTGCTGATACAACTAATCCCACTCCCATCTCTTTTTCAGGAGGAAATGAAACTTTCCGCCTCAGTTCTTTGGGATTGTAAGCTCACTCTATTTTTCTTTTCTGATTGCTTTTGCAGTTGTTTATTAGCTGCTCTAGTTAATTTTTTTTATATATATATATTTTTTTGTGTTTTATATTTTTGTTGTTATTCCTGATTGTGAACTACTAGTACGTTTTTGGAAATTCTTGTTTACTGTCTTTTACTTTTGTCTGTTTAGTGTGATGTTAGAGTTGACTGAGCTTTACGTTTGTTTTTGTCTGTTTAGTTGAATGTGAGTTCAGGAAAAATAGGTTACCTAACTTAAATAAATTCCATGTACCATTAATGGTTCTAACGAGATTCAAGTGGAGGAAAATATGATTAAAAAAAAAAGAAGAAGAAAGATTTAGGCCTGTTTCTGTTCTTTAATTCTGTTTGTGTGTTTGATTGTACTGGAATTTGGGTGATATCACTACTATATAAAATACTGACTCTGAATTTGGTTGTACTTTCCTTCTAGTTTGAATTCCAAGCTCCGGATATAAATTCAAATTTTTTTTTCTTTTGATTTTCCTCTCCTCTGCTACCACTTAACTTCTCTTTGGACAAAGAATTGTCGTGAAGTTTCTGGCAGTAGCATGTTGTAATTTAATGTTGTAAAGATAGAGTTGCATGAAAAATCTGTAGTATCTGTAGTTGCGGTTATTTTCCTTCTAAAGGTGTGTGACTAATACTCTTTGGCAATTTGCAGTTTGCATTATGCAAATGTGACAGTGGGCACTCCTGGGCTATCATTTCTAGTGGCACTTGACACTGGCAGTGACTTGTTTTGGCTACCCTGTGATTGCAGCAATTGTGTGCGTGCCCTCGAGACACGCTCTGGACAAGTATGTGTGCTTCATTCTAGTACCTTTTTTCTTTCTACTTTCAAATGTTTAAAGTGTTTTTCTTTTTCGATGATCATCCTCGTCTGTATAATGGCTTCTTCTACAAGGAAGACGATCATCCTCGTCTGATAACCTTTTTCAGAAAGGAACCTGTTGATAACACAATGGCTGAATCTTTAACACAGTGGATTTCTCTTCAACTGTCTTTTTCGGTCATTATGACAATAATATATTCTCTTAGTTAACAAGATATGGGGTGGAGAATGTATTGAGGAAATTGTTTTTCTGTTAAGAAAGATACATAACTAGCGCATAAAAGACGATTTCAACATAATCAGCATTTGCAAAGTGAGTTTGATGCATCATGCATGTAATATACTGACTCTGAAATGAAGAATTATGTCATTGAAGAATTTTGAGATTCTTACTAGCTCAAGTACTTCATACTCCACAGGAGTTCACCTTCAGGAACAAAATTTTCTTTGCTCTTTTGCCTTTTCAGTTTAATGTTTCTTTATGTATTATTTGACACTTATAATCCTTTGTTTACTTTGAAACAGCGAATAAATCTCAATATTTACAGCCCTAATACGTCGTCAACGGGTCAGATTGTTCCTTGCAACGGCACTCTGTGTGGACAAAGGAGACGATGCTTATCTTCACAAAACGCATGTGCTTATGGAGTTGCATATCTCTCCAATAATACTTCATCATCAGGGATACTGGTGGAAGACATCTTGCACTTAGAGACAGATAATGCTCAACAAAAAGGTGTTGAGGCTCCAATTGCTCTAGGGTGGGTATGGTTTGAGAGAAATGCGTTGTAATTTGGATGCAATCTTTATCCACCGTGATATTTATTTACTTGTTCAACTTCAGGTGTGGGATAAGACAAACTGGTGCATTTTTAAGTGGCGCTGCTCCTAATGGTCTATTTGGACTTGGCTTGGAAAGTATATCTGTTCCGAGCATGTTAGCAAGTAAAGGTCTTGCTGCAAATTCTTTCTCCATGTGCTTTGGCCCTGATGGTATTGGAAGAATAGTCTTTGGAGATAAAGGGAGTCCAGCCCAAGGAGAAACACCACTCAATCTTGATCAACTACAGTAAGCAAGTCACTTTGATATTCTGGGTTTAGCGGTTGCTTCTCAGTCTGGCTTGATTTAGGAGAATGCGACTGACTGTATTAACTCTTACCCTTTCCTGAATTGCAGCCCAACTTATAACATCAGCTTGACAGGAATAACAGTGGGAAACAAGATCACTGATGTTGATTTCACAGCCATTTTTGACTCTGGCACTTCATTCACATACTTGAATGACCCAGCTTACAAAGTCATTACAGAGAACGTGAGTGAGAAGCTGACTATATGATTTTTAGCTGGAACTTGTAACTTTGTTTTGTAAAACTGAAGATATTTTGTTTCTATTTTCAGTTTGATTCTCAAGCAAAACAGCCACGCATTCAACCTGATGGCGAAATTCCTTTTGAATACTGCTACGGGCTAAGGTGAACCATCTTTTATAATCTTCATCACTTTTACTTTCTTGATGTCCTTTGAACTCTAAGGATTAACGTGCTACATTTCGCAGTGCAAATCAAACTACCTATGAAGTTCCTGATGTAAATTTGACAATGAAAGGCGGCAACCAGTTTTTTCTTTTCGATCCGATAATATTGCTCTCGCTCCAGGTAAGATGGTTTCTGCTCCTTTTGAATTACAGAGGTTCTCTTTTAGAATATTCTAATATCGAGGCATGATCATCAGGATGGTTCTGGCGCATATTGCTTAGCTGTTGTGAAAAGTGGGGATGTCAACATCATTGGACGTAAGTATCTATCAGTTGCTCGTGAGATTTTGTATCTATCCATGGATTCTGCAATATAACTTGCACCACGCCATCTAATTAGAACTTTTGGTTCTTATGGATCTCTCAGTCTTTTCATCCTTCTAATTTATGTATAATTGGAAATGTAATGTGACAAAGTAAACTAGTAAAATTCAAGTGTATAACCAACTTGTAAAACTGATTACGTTGTCGGATTCTGAGCTACTTGATTTACTTGGATTTTGTCTCTGTATTTGGAATTTATGACAGAAAACTAATACATTGATCTGTTTGCAGAAAATTTTATGACAGGCTATCGCGTCGTTTTCGATCGGGAGAAGATGGTTTTGGGTTGGAAACCTTCCGATTGTGAGTTCGCATTCCTGAGTACTACCTTTTTAGTCTGCACACATGCTCATATTTTAACTAAAAACCTTTCTTGGCAGGTTATGATTCTAGAGCATCCAACGACCAATCAACAACTCTGCCAGTGAACAAGCGTAATTCTACTGAAGCGCCTTCGCCCGCCAGTGTGGTCCCAGAGGCCACCAAGGGAAATGGAAGTGGAAATGAACCCGCTACTTCTTTTCCATCTGCTCCATCAACTAGACCCGCAGCAAACCATGCACCAGCACATTTCAATTCTTACATTTGCCAACTTATGATGGCTGTGTTTTCCTTTTTTAGCTATTATTTGATCATTATTTCTTCATGAGGCTTTTTATTGCCCTTTGTATAATATTGAGCTCTGTTAAATGATCGCATAGAATTTGAAGCAAGCACAGCATTTTTGATATTGCTGTTTATACTTATTTGTTCTGTAAATATAACTCATTTCTTTCTTCTTTTTAAAGGTTTAAAGACCTTTCTTTCATTGAAACACACCGGTAAAAGATATTTTCTTCTTTTGGTTACGTTTGACTTTTGAACTTAAAGCAAACAACTGCATGACCTAACGGTCAACGAAGCGAATAAAACCATGAGAGATTAGGGTTTATATCCCACCAGAGACAAAACAACAAAATGTTGGTGAGGAAGTAACAGGTGCATCTGATGATATGGACTGTGTGAGCAAGTTGACTTTAACACTGCTATATTGGGAGAAAAATGATCCATGAAGTTCTGTTTGTGTTAGTTTGTCTACCTTTGCTTTTCAAGCAGACTTTAGCACAGTAATCAGAATCCTCTGAAGCTGGTCAAAGAAAATACTTAGGAGGAAGCCATTGCATTTTCAATCTTGGACGAGCAAAGAGGAATTATATCAAATTTACAGTTCACTGTAAAGCAAAAATCTGTAAAATTGTATAACGTCCAATGGTGTAACAGTAACACTGTAAAACAATAACGGATGATATTCAAAAAATTACTGCCCCGCAACCTTAACTTAGACCTTAGAGTAACAAATAGGGGCAATGAGAAAATAAAAGAAGTTCATATTGAGATTCACTGCGTCCACTATTCACCCCATACTGAACCACCATTCACCTTTCACATACCTTGTGTCTACTACCATGGGAAGTCAGAGAGCACGATTTATACCTCTTACTTCCCGCTCTCTTTCTTGCCTCGCTCTTCATCCTTCTTCTTTGCCCTTGCTAGACTTTTTTCATTCTTCTCGCTCTCTTATTTTCCTCACTCTTCATCGATCTTCTTTGCCCTTGCTCGGCTTTTTTCATTCTTTTTTACCACCTTAACTTGAGAGGGCAATGATATTTGCTTTGATTTCATCTTAATAGATTTAACCAAGGAAGATAGCTCATGCTTTTCCTTTCTTGAAGGCAAATCATCCGGCTGCAATTTTTCACTTGTTACTGCCTCTAATGTGCTGGATGGCTGCAGCGGTGCAGCTATTCCCGGCTGTTGTTTTGTCTTTATGATTTCTTCTTCGGCCTTGTGTTGCTTTTGCGCCAGCTGACGAGCATAAGCTGCACTCCTGCAACAACCAAATAGATACCGTAAGCAAATGAAAAACGCAAGCAGGGTTTTCTTTTTATTGGGAATTGGGATAAATGCCAGTCCAGTTTTGTTTTTGTTTTTTCTATACACGAATAGGAAATTGGTGCGAACAAGAACATGGGAAATACCGTTTGAACTGAGGATCTGTGGGGTCCAATGCGAAGAGTGGTGACTTGAAGAGAGATGAAAACCGTGGATCGTCATAATTGATACTTGGTAACTTGTCCTCATTTGGAAGTTCTTTACCCTTCTTCCCCTTTGCCTTTTTAGGTTTCATGTTGTAACCCTTCAAGTTAGCATCTCCTCCCTTGTCATCTGCAAGTAATAGCTCAAGCTCTGCTCTACTTGCCTCAGCTTCTTCGGATGCTTCAACGCTCTGCTTCCCTTTCCTGGTGCTCTGATGTAGGGAATCCTTGGAAGGCTCTTCTATGAAGAAGTCCTCAGGTTCTTCTATAGGTTCTTGATCACTATCGCTGGTCTCATCATCGGATGAATCCTTGGACTTACCTTTCCTGGCCTTCTTTTTCTCTCTTTTCTTTCTGAGAACAGCTTCCCATACAGTTTCCGACTGTTTATCCTTCTTTTCTAGGATACGTTTGCTTAGATCTTCCAAGCCAGTGTTAAACGTGACCTCCATGTCCTGATCATCGTCCTCATTATTTCCATCCGAACCCTCCCCAGACTGGAGCAGTGCACGGTACCTATCTTGTTTTTTCTTCTTTTTGGCAGATTTATCTTCTGTGTTATCACCTTCCTCACTATCATCACTTTCACTCTCATCAGAAGCCAAAAATTCTTTCAACTCCATATCTGCCAGCTGCCAAAAAAGAAACCACATCAAATAAAGAACAATCAATTGCCTCGAGGAAAAGAAACAAGGTGACAAACATGAGGATTTTTTAAATAAGCAACAGATTCAAGAAAACTGGTTTGACAAAGTTAAGTTTCTCGCAGACATACAGAACTAGAAGACACATGCACAAATTACAGCAAATAGGAGTTAACCTGGTCGGCATTGAATTTTCTCTTCAAGGTCCTGATGCGCTGTGGCTCATCCTCATCCCATGTAAGTTCAATATTGCTGTGCTGCAGAGCTCGAGTGTGAAAGTCTAGACCTTCATAATCTGCAGGCGCCTAAGTATCAAAAGACATCAAATAATCAATCACCTAAACAATCATCTTGGTTTCTTCCCCCTTCTAAGAGAATAGTATTCTAGCAGGTAAAGTTAAGCAGAGAAGAAAATTTTACTTAATCCTAAAGATGCAAAAGAGAAATGTTAGCAACAAGAATTACATATGCCTTCAGAATATTAATTTTGTAAAGAACTGCAGCTCTCAGAAAGGGAAATATCACCTCCCCTCATCCCAAAAAGCAACCGAGAAAGAAGGAAAATATGCTTTATTCTAACCATGGGGACATGGAGTTGTCAGACTTCTCACGCACGAAGCAGAGAGATGAATAGGGGCGCCGAAGAAAAACATGCTATTCATCATTTTCCTTGGCAGGAGATTGATCTCTGAACTAAAGGCAAACATGCAAGCACACAATTAGATCACCTTTTTATTAAGGCTTGGACAGAACGGAAGAAATCACCTAGTATTTTTGCCCCCACGTGGATTTGAACCTGAGGCCTCATGGTTCTCCACCCACTTCATTGACCACTACACTAGGTCACACCTTAGGGTGCAATAGATCTTTTTTTTTTTCATTTGATGAAAAGGTAAACAAGCAGATAACTCAGCATGTCGACAGACTCGAAACTACAATATAGTCAATAACAACCAATGAACACAAATGTGATTAGATTTTGTGTTTTCAGGCAGTAATAGCAGTGAAAACTAAAGACCCCCATGATGACAAAGCGATGCCATAAATTACCTCTGTTGCAATATCACGTGGTTGATGCTTGAATTCCATAGAGTCTGGAATAAACCTCAAATCTAATTTGTTTGATGTTCTTTCGAACTCAACCCCATCGCAAGTTTTGTAAAGGTAATCTGCTGTAGCACTTGAATCACATTCCACCACAGCGTAATAATACCTGCATAATACAAAAGAAGCAACTTTAAAAAGAGGCCCATGGGAGATATAATTAAAGATGGAGAAATTATGAAACACAGAATAGAGGAGCATAAGGGAAAAAGGAGAAGAAGAAACAGAATAAATTTCATAAAAGGTTTAGCAATAAGTTATCAGTTTTGGTCACCAAAAAGTGCAGGAATCACTCAAAGAAACATGATTCAGGGAAAAAAAGAACCATATCGTCACCTGAGCCGACTCATTTCATAAGCACGTAATTTCTCATTGTCAATCTCATCGTTATCATCATCATCATCATCATCACTGTCTTCATTTTTCCTATTTTCATCATCAAATAGGCCGACTGGACCATGGACAGCCTCCTCTTCCATACGCTTTAGCCCAAACTCAGATGGATAGACAGCAACAGATATTATTTGACCCCCTTTTGGGAGGAAGGAGCTCAATAGCATATACAAATCAATTGCCTACATAAAATAACCACTTAACTGAGAAGAGAACTTGATAGCTCAAATAGAAGTACATCATCAAGGGGTAGTTTGGTTAATGGCTAGTTATATCATGGATTAAAATACAAGGTTTTTATGCGGAGAATAACAATGCAGGGATATTGTTGTGCAGTGATAATAATTATTGTACGGGGATTCCCTACTTTAACTGAATCTGTTTCCTTTAGATATTCTAATCCAGGTATTACTACAAGATATGTTATTGTTTCACATACTATTTTCACAAAAATTATGCAGAGTTTAATACCGAAAACTAAATAATACATTATGTACAGAGATTTATACCATAAAGGTTCAATAGATCACATTAGTTAGAGATCTGTGCTGCAAACGAAACAGTTCCCTTATACCTCAAATTGAGGCGATCTTTTACCAATGAAATCGAGGTGCAGTCTACATTATGACCACGGCAGGGTAGATATAACTCTTATGGTCTCAGGATGTAACAACTAATTAGTATCATACATTTTAAACAAAATGCATGAACTCACAGGCAGTCTCCCATATATTCTGACTATCTTCTATATAATTCTTTTATTTTTTTATTTTTTTTTTATTTGCACCGGGTATCCGAGTCTCTATGAGCCCCGACTAATTCTTTTATTTTGTAAGCTCAATCAGAAAAAAAAAATTGCGTGCAACTCCGTATTTGCAGAAGTCCAACAAATGAATTTCAAAGCTAATCAATACTTCTATGCAATGCACCAGTTCATAGCTTCTTTTTTATCGGCTGCACCTGTTCATGACTAGTTTATGTTCACAATTGAATGCTCAGCACAATCTCTTAACAATATTCTCCAGTATCAAGAAATGCACAAGCTGCTATTCTAAATTTTCTTCATGACACATTAAGACAAACCTAGTAAATGGTCAAGGAAAACTGAACCAAACAAATACCCCTCCCAAACATTTCAACATGCTGCGGGTCAATTTTCCCGATAATAGGATTAGTCTAAGCAATTACAATTACAGTGTTTTTATGCAAAGAAATAATAATTACCATATCAGAAACAAAAGTTCCGTAGTCGACACCTTTCTAGGAAAAATTCAAGTTTCCATATTGAAAAAAAGGAAAACAAAGAAGGTACCTTTACTCTACCCCAATCCATGTTAACAATTGCAAGCCTCTTAGTTTCCTTGTCAATTTCAGGCACATCCTCTTTCTGCTTCCACCAAAAGAAAATTTTGAAAAGATCATTAATACAACATAAAATCCAAATTCCATACCCCAACATAAAATTCTCTCTTTTTTCATTGTATGTATACCTGCACGAAAGTATCTTCCTCCTCTGAGTAACCCTCATCCATTTCATCATCAGAATCAGAATCTGAAGAAGAATCTTCCGTACTTGCCAATGAATCATCACTTTCCACCTCCTCATCTTCCTCTTCTTCGGACTCTGATGATTCGGCGCCAACTTTCTTCAATTTATGTTGCTCAATTTCTTCCTCACTTGTCCCGCTCTCACTCTCACTTACTTCTGCATCTTCTTCTTCGCTTTCAGGTTCTTTCACCTTTGATTTCTCTTTCTGCTTCCTCTGTTTTTCACCCTCTTCTTCTTCTTCTTTCTCGAGATGGTAATAATGGTTTAGAGGGTTTTTACTAGAGGAGGAAGACTTAACGGGTCTGCCTCTTATATCAGTAGGCGCTTTTGATGATGCGAAGTTTTTGTCTGTGAACATACGATTAAACCGAGAATCAATTGTCACTTTCGACTTTTTCTTCGGCGGCTCGCGAAATCTGGGGTCCGAATGTAACGCCGCAAATCGAGAATCATTGATGATTCTATTTCCAACGCCGCTTTCATCTCCGGCAGCGGTGGAGGTATCGGCTGGTCTTTTTCCCTTTTTGTTCTTATCTTTGTTTTTGGACCCCATGAGTACGTTCTTTTTCTAGCTAAACCCTAAAACCCCGGATGTTATTATTACAGACCATGTGACAGCGGAGGAAGAAGAAGAAGAGGAAAGAGGACAGTGTTAATTGGGTCAATGGATATTTAGAGCCCAATAGTTCAGTCTAATGACATTACCTGCCAAGCCCAACCCAAATGCTTAAGCGCTTTTTTGCTTACTATTTATATACGATAGCTATATATATCAAAACTGTATATTTTTTCGGCTACTCTCTTTTGTAAGCAACTATCCGTTTTGGTATAATAATGCCCTCCATCCATCTATTGGGCTAAATATGCCCTTCCGTTAATATTTTTGGCTCACAAATACCCTTTGAGTTAACGGAGGAACACGTGTCATCGTCCTATTAGCCAATTCTAAATATTTCTTAATTAATTAAAAAGACTCATTACTCATACCTGAAAAATAATTTTCTAAAGCAATTTTTCTAAACTTTTTGTTTTTACTAAAAATTGAAGAATTTTTTTTTCGTTTTTACAAAAAAAAATAGATGTTTTTTTACTAAAACAATGTTTTTGTAAAAATAAAAATAAAATCTAAAAAGCAATTTTCTAAAACAATATTTTTTGTAAAAACTAGAAAAGAAAAAGTAGATGTTTTTGGCTAAAAACTAAAAAGATTAAAAAAAAATCAAGTTTTTAGAAAAATATTTCATTAAAAAACTTGAAAAAGAAATATTTTTAAAGAAATCCAGTTTTTTAAATAAATATTTTTCTTAAAACTGGATATTTTTATTGATTAAGTGTGACACTTATTATGAAATTGTTAAAAATCAAAGGTCGGGGTTGGTGCGTTTGGTACGGCAGATCACCTTTTTCAGAAAATATTTTCGCAGAATAAATTATTTTTTGAAAAATAAAAAAAGTTCATGATAACGTTCTTTAATTTATTACTTGGTTTGTGAGTAAAAAATAATTTGTAGAAAAATATTTCCTTAAACCAATGATACAGTTAGCAAAAAAAGAGTGTTTGTATGAGATTTTTGAGTATTAAAATTTTTTGTACTGATATAGTCTAACTGTAATAGGAATAATAATATAAAATCAAGAATCAAAATATTGTAAAGGGAAATAACTTTTATAATCAAGTAAGAGAAGTTATTTTTCGTAGATGCCAACCAAATATAAAAACTTTTTATACAAACACTCTTTCCCTTTACAAAGTTCATTGAAAACTGGAAAAAGAAATATTTTAAAGAAATCCAGTTTTTAAAAGAAATATTTTTCTAAAAACTGTGTTTTTTTTTTTTGTTGATTTTTTCATTTTTTAGCAAAACAAATCTATTTTTTTGTAAAAATTGGAAAAAAAATCTTTTGTTTTCTTCAGTTTTTAGTAAAAAAAAGTTTTAGAAAAATTGATTTAGAAAATTATTTTTCGAGTATGAATAATGAGTCTTTTTAATTAATTAAGAAATATTTAGAATGGGCTAATATGACGATGACACGTGTCCCTATGTTAACTCAAAGGGCATTTGTGAGCCAAAAACATTAACTAAAGGACATATTTGGCCCAATAGGTGGATGGAGGGCATTATTGTACCAAAACGGATAGTCTAGGGCATTTTAGGCCCTTTTCCGTTTTATAAATGATTTGACTGAATCAAAATCCTTTGCATTTGAGTTGATAATTGGTTATGTTGCACAAATAGCCGTTTCTAGACACCAATTTAAACAATAGCCGAATTTTTTAGATAATACAAGTGTAGTTTTAGATTTTAGAATGTAAAACGAATTGTGTTTGAGATTTTATGTTGGTTATAAAGGATTATGAACTTATGCGAGACCATCATCAGAAGTAGAGTGAACTAATTTCTTGTAGGAGTCAAGACTCAAGAGCAAGATGTACCAATTCTAAATCCGTAACTTAGAGAAATACAGAACATAACACGTTTTAATCATTTAATTAACTAAAAAATATTTTTTTCATGGTACATATAAATTAAATTTATTAAGAAAAAAATTAAAGCTGCTAATACTATTCCCGCTCTATCAATAAAAGCCAGCTTGCATTCCTAACTACCAATCACATCACTAATGCTATATTCCTGACTGGTCCTTTGGCCAAATTATGGTAACTAACAAAAATCAGTCTTAGATAACAAGCCAGAATAACATGCAAAACGATTTTGATGTTTCAATCTCAACTACTTTACCAGTAATGTCTATTATTAAAGGGGAAATAATTTTTTCTTTTTCTTTTTTCTTAAAAAAGAATTAAATTCATATATAGGAAGCTCCAAGAAATTCTCTTTATTTTCTTCTAAACATTCTTTAATTCTCCTGAAAACAGTACCATAAATTACTATAAGATTATTGAAGTTCAAGAAAATTATCCTCATCCATTTTTTTTATGAACATAAAAGTTAGGCACTGACGACAATATTTAAAATGAAGAAAAAAAAGGACAATTAATGTTTTAGTATGCTTCAAAAACACTCAACTACCAAATTCACTGTTAGAGCTAACATTTCCAGTTTCCAACTCATACAATCATTCTACAAATCTGTCCCTATCTCTCATAACATCTCTATATATATCCTTGTTTAGTTTTTTTATTCTTCACCACAAGTCAACTGATTGTTACCACTTAGGAATTACAATTTTTAATTTGCAGGATTTAGTTAGCTTGAACTGAAGCTATGTCACCCTCTTCTGCATTCTTGTTCAGCTCATTACTAGTTTTGTCCTTAATTTACTCTCATGGAAATGCACTTAGTTCAAATTACTATGAAAACTCATGCCCTCAAGTTGAAGATATTGTCACACAGGTTATTACTGAAGCAACAAAGAAAGACAAAACTGTCCCTGCTGCCCTTCTTAGAATGCACTTCCACGACTGTTTCATAAGGGTATTTTTTTTTGCATTTTTCGTATTTCTTTTCCACCCTTTTTAAGAACAGGCCTGATAATGTTTTTTTTATACTATTAATTATGATTTTATATTTTTAAAAATTTATTTCCCACAGGGATGCGATGCGTCGGTGCTACTGAACTCGAAGGGGAAGAATACTGCAGAAAAAGATGGTCCTCCAAATGTTTCTTTGCATGCATTTTACGTCATTGATAATGCAAAGAAAGCTGTAGAAGCCATTTGCCCAGGAACAGTCTCATGTGCTGATATCTTAGCCTTTGCTGCCAGAGATGCAGTTGTCATTGTAAGCAAACATGCATTGCTCCAGCAGAACATTAAAACAAACTTTTACTTACAAGTGCATGCATGTTAATTCTTTTTGATAATGATCAGTGCCAATTATAAGATTTCTCCGGATTTTTGCTTATTCTAATATCATGTTAAATTGTGTAACCATCTTGTCGGAATTTTTGCTTATTATATTCTACATTATTTTCCAATAACTTGCGTTGTAATATTATGATTACATGCAGTCTGGTGGACCTTCATGGGACGTACCTAAAGGAAGAAAAGATGGAAGAACATCAAAAGCTAGTGAAACTAGACAATTACCAGCTCCCACTTTTAACATATCTCAACTTCAACAAAGTTTCTCTCAAAGAGGATTATCATTGGAAGACCTTGTTGCTCTCTCAGGTCATGTACACTAACGATTAAATAATAAATAGTACAACTTATATACATTTTACTATCAGTGTATTTTAACTTATGTGGCAGAGCCACCTTATCCAAAGGGTGTCAATTGATACCTCTTCGTCTAGAAAATTAGTACTATACGTTGACTCCCCTTTACTTCTTTGTGTGTGTACTTCTTTATATTTTGACACTCCTTAATAAAAATTCTGGCTACGCCACCGATCGTAGCATATTATATATGTCTTATTTTTTAGCTAATAATTGACAAACAATGTGTTTCCATATTCTGCAGGTGGACATACTTTAGGTTTCTCTCATTGTTCATCCTTCAGTAACAGGATACACAACTTCGATTCCACCCAAGATGTTGACCCAACATTACATCCATCTTTGGCATCAACCTTAAAGGGAATTTGTCCACTCAAAAACAGGGCACAGAATGCTGGAATTGCCATGGATCCTTCCTCAACAACGTTTGATAATTCATATTACAAGTTAATTCTACAGAACAAGAGTCTGTTCTCTTCAGACCAAGCTTTGCTCAGTATTCCCAAGACTAAAAATCTGGTTTCTGACTTTGCTAGCTCAAAAGAAGCTTTCTTTAAAGCTTTTGCTAATTCCATGATCAAAATGAGTAGCATAAATGGAGGTCAGGAGGTCAGAAAGGATTGTAGGGTAGTTAATTAATCCTACCAAATTAATGATAATCCAGAAAGTGTTTGGTCTCAGTTTGTTTCCTTATAATTTTCAGATTTCTTTTAGGAAATTATCCAGATCACTTCTTAAGTGGCCTAGGATTTTAATGGCCAAAGCTTTTATCAATATGTGTCAATTTGTATTTTCTAAGTTACTATGAATGAATCATCCAGCCGTAGGGATTGTGGCATGTCTATCAGTATATGGTTCTTTCTGTTAAGGAATTTAAGATAATGCCTGTCTTTTGGTGGAGAAAACTAATTCATTTTTTATCTTTATATCAAACCAATACACATCATTTGTGCCTTTCATATGCGCTATTACACCTTTAGCACTAATCATGCTTAATTAATTTATAGTATCACCTCAATCTACTAAGTACTTAATTATAATAAATTGATATAATTTGGTGTAAATAAGCCTTTTTCTTTTATGATGGAAGACAGAAAACAATGATCCCAAATTCAAATGCAATTTGTGCTTTGATTCTCTTGTTTATTTTGGTACATTAGCTAGGTTATGCGTAAAACAGAGAGTGCTTCTAATTGGGTTATTCCTTGAAATAGCCGTAGTATAGAATTTCATCCAACTATTTCTTCCGAAAAAGTTAGATGTAGCAAAATGGAAATGATCTAATTCAGGAAGAAAAAGAGGTCCATATAGGCACAAACAAAAACAATTGAACCAGGAAAGAACTCAATTAAGAAAGGGAAAAATTAAACTGTACTGAAAAATAATGATTTCTTGTTTTGAAATAAAAAAGGAAGAAATCTAATTAACATAGTAAGTAATAACATATCGAATCGAATAACCGAGAAATATTCACACTTCCTTTTGCATAATCTTGATATGTGAAAAATGTATTCTTTCTGCATGACCTTGCTACGTAAAAAGGTAAATATTTCGACAAACTTTTAGCTGGTTCCTTCATTTAAAGATTAAGTAATTTGTCTTTTAAGGGGCACAGTGTTTAACCAAAAAGTGTTAAATTTTTTGTTAACTAATTAACGAGAAAATTGAGGGTGAATCCTAGTTAAACATAATAAATTCTTGATCTAAAATTAGAGAATATCAGCGGGGTGTGAGACCATGTTCAAGAATAATAAATATCAAGTATATGACCAATGATTGTCAATGAATGTGATAATAGAAGCATGCAATAAATGTGGGTAATGACAATAAACGTAATAAGAAGGAATTTATCACCTTAATGTTGGGTGACTTGGATGATTTTCATCCCTCACAACAATGTAGGGTGATAGGAAATGAAGATGGATAAGAAGTCATTGGATTTTGTGAATAACAATGTATATTGAACAATGTAATTAGGGAACAAGCTTTTTAATATTCTCTTCCGTCAATCTTTTACAACGTGCTCTTATCAAAAAGTGAAAATCCTCCATTTGTTCTTTATCTCGTCCTATTTATAGGGGATATTCTTGAGAAACTCGAAAAAAACACAACAGAAAGAATATTCAATAAAATATTCCTTCTTTCTATTCTAACTTAGCCTACCATTATTTTCATACTCCCTTTGCTCGACCTCGGCACTAATCTTTCTTAAGACGACTCTTCGCCCTCATGCCGTGGTCGGCTTAATCCTCGACCACGTCTGTTTGCAGCTATTAAGTACAATCCAAATTTTGACCAATACATTTAGTCACTCTGCTTGTTGAGGTCGTGCTCTTGGATGTCCTCGTGAGCAGATCTTGTCCGCAGCCGTTCAGAGGAAATTCGGTTGTGACGATCGAATCTAAGCGGCCGAGGTCGAACTAGCGGCGGGACTACGGTTGGTATGCCTGTTGTAGGATGACGTTATGCCACGCGCGTCATACACGTCTTCAATGTAGTGTCTTTGCTTCTGTTGCTTCGATTTTGATGTTGTTGATGGCTATTTGCCTTTCTGGTGTTACCCAACCCTATAAGTAGAGTAGGGAGGTTTCATTTTTTAAACTTTCAGCATTCCTCTTGTTGCATGCATATTGTTTTTCTTTGATTTTTCTTCTTGGAGCTCCAGCTTTTATTTTTTTTTGTAATTTCTTCGATTTCGGTCCCTAATTTCTTTCCCGGCTGATATTGTTTCTCCAACTTTGCTGTACACACTTTACTTCGGAAATATGTCAAAATTCTCCTCATATTCACCATTTAGTAATCACCATTTAGTAAAAATATGTCAAAATGGCAATGATCTAATTCAGGAAGAAAAGGAGGTCCATATAGTCACAAACTAAAACAATTGAACCAAAAAAGAACTCATTTAAGAAAGAGAAAAATCAAACTGTACTGAAAATAATGATTTATTATTTAGAAATAAAAAAACGAAGAAATCTAATTGACAAAGTAAGGAGTAACACATAGAGTCGAACTAAACCGAGAAATATTCCTACTTTTTTTTTTTTTTGCATAATCTTGATATGTGAAAAATATATTCTTTCAACGTAAAAAAGTATATATATCTCGACAAATTTTTAGCTGGTTCCTTCATTTCAAGGTTAAGTAATTTGTCTTTTAAGGGGCACGGTAGAGGTTCTTAAAATTAGATGTTTTTAAGTCTTACTCTTGTACGTCCACCGGTAGACAGTTTTGACAACCAAATATTTTTCTTTTGGGTAAACCCCAGATTTAGTGCAAGTGTAACATAAGTAACTAAGCTTTAATCTGAACTAATATAATGCTTCAATTTTGTTATGTTTTTAGCTCAATTTCTTATTAATTTCGAGAGATTGCAAAATCTTATGATACAACTATTATTCATGTGTTTTCAGATTTACCATCTCTTTTTAACACATTCATTCATCATAATAGTGTACCTATGATATATGTATGCGTCAGAATTCGATCCAACGAAAATTAACGAAGATAATCCCGTCCAAAGTTAATTTATGATTAATAAGTGGTATGAACACTTATTATTAACGGAGTTTAACTCTTATCTACTTCGATCAACAAGGGCACGGCCCATCTGCCACTATGAAGGAGAAACCCTAATATGGTCACGGTCACTTATTGCGAGCTCACGAAGCTCGCAACTATAAATGCCAAAAGGGGAAACCCTAGAAAGGGGGAGGGGGTTTCCTCTTCGCCACTATTCGAGAGAGAGAAAAGACACAAAGATATCTAGATTATGGGAAAGTGAAACACCATTGTAAGGCTCTAAACCTCTTCATGGTGAGGCAGGCCAAATCAATACTATCAATAAAAGCTTTTAATGTTTCTCCTCTTGACTCTGAGTACTTACTTTCGTTTCCTTCATTTGGTCCAATGGATTATTACGGTTTACTATGATTTTTTCATATTTTATTTGTATTGTTTTACACTCATAAAGTATATGATAACTTTTTAGCAAATAATTTGGCGTCGTCTGAATTTCCTAGCAAATCGCGTAGTTCTCCCCTGGACCAAAAGGAAAGAAACACCGGAAAAGAAAAAAAAGAACAACCTAGCTCGAACAAGCCAAAACGGCATATCGGACAAGGGGAACTCGAAGATCTCAAATCAAGATCCAAGTCCTCCCTCTCTCCGATTTCGGATAGCGCAAACAAGAAGAAGAAGCCCCTACTAAGGGAAGATCTCTGTAAGGTATCTCTCGTATCCCTGATACTGCTTCTGGCCAAAAACCGGTACGAGGATATCTCGAGCCGAGGTTTCCCTCAAGACAGCCTACATACCCCGATTGGGAAGACAACGTATGAGCTGCTCAAGGTTCCAAACCAAAACCGAGCTTCAACACACAATACCCACAGCGTGGGACTCAGGCTATGCGCCTTCGCCATTAAAATCGACAAAGTTCAACAACAACTGAACTGGGACTCATGTTATGCGCCTTCACCATCAAAATTGATAAAGTTCAACTACGGTTGAACCACGACTCAGGCTATGCGCCTTCGCCATCAAAATCGACAAAGTTCAACAGTTAAACTGGGACTCAGGCTATGCGTCTTCTCCATCAAAATCGACAAAGTTCAACAACTGCTGAATTGGGACTCAGGCTATGCGCCTTCACCATCAAATTGATAAGCATCAACTACGGTTGAACCAAGACTCAGGCTATGCGCCTTCGCCATCAATATCGACAAAGTTCAACAGTTGAACTAGGACTGAGGCTATGCGCCTTCACCATCAAAATTGATAAGTTCAATTACGGTTGAACCAAGACTCAGGCTATGGGCCTTCACCACCAAAATCGACAAAGTTCAACAACAGTTGAACTGGGACTCAGGCTATGCACTTTCGCCATCAAAATTTATAAAGTTCAACTACGGTTGAACCAAACTCAGGCTATGCGCTTTCGCCATCAAAATTGACAAAGATCAACTACGGTTGAACCAAGACTTAGGCTAAGCGCCTTCGTCGTAAAACTGACAAAGTTCAACAATAGTCAAACTGGGGCTTAGGCTATGCGCCTTCGCCAGTAAATCAAGGCTATGCGCCTTCGCCAGTAAGTCAAGTCTATGCACCTTCGCCAATAAGCTCAACCACGGTTGAACCAAGACTCAGGCTATGCGCTTTCGCAAGTAAATCAAGGCTATGTGCCCTCGCTAGTAAGCTCAATCACGGTTGAACCAAGACTCATGTTATGATCCTTCGCCATCAAAATTGATAAAGTTCAACTACCAGTGAACCAAGAGTCAGGCTATGCGCCTTCGCCATCAAAATTGACAAAGATCAACTACGGTTGAACCAAGACTCAGGCTAAACACCTTCGCCATCAAAATTGACAAAGTTCAACAACAGTCGAACTGGGGCTCAGGCTATGCGCCTTCGCCAGTAAGCTCAACCACGTTTGAACCAAGACTCAAGTTATACGCCTTCGCCATCAAAATTGACAAAGTTCAACAACAGTTGAACTGGGGCTCAGGCTATGCGCCTTCGCCATCAAAATTGATAAAGTTTAACTACGGTTGAACTGGGACTCAGGCTATGCGCTTTCGCCATCAAAATTGACAAAAGTTCAACAACAGCTAAACTGGGACTCAGGCTCTACGCCTTCTCCAGTAAATCAAAGCTACGCGCCTTCGCCAGTAAGTTCAACTACGATTGAACCAAGACTCGGGCTGTGCACCTTCGCCATCAAATCCAATAAGGACCTCGCTCGAACCATAAGGCTAGAAGCCTTCATCCTCAAATCTAATAAGTTCAACCACAGTTGAACCAGGACTCAGACCAAGTTTCTTCATCATTGAACTCAGTAAAACCCAACCTCCAACGAATTGAGGCACGTGTTAGGCACCATCGCCTTTCAAGTAAGTACGCCCAACTCGAACTAATATTAGGGACATGTAAAGTCCGGCCCCGGTCAAACTACAAGGCCGTGTTTTTTATCATCACAACCAGTAGTTCGACCGTGCCCGAACTGGGACTAAGGCTAAGCACCGCTATCGCCAAACAACGGCTCCGACTCCCTCACCCCGAGTCGAAGAAGAAAAGTCGTCAACAATAAAAAACTAACATGCCTACTAGAGTCAAACTCAAAGGCAAATCACCCCTTCAAACACATGCAAAGAAATATCCTAGAGGGAAAAAGAGGAGGTACAAAACAAATACAAGGCAAATAACGAAAATGAGATTTCATTTATCTACAAAGTTAATTGCGGGTCATTCCTGCTTACACCCGGCCAAGGCCGGTCAATACAAGGAAAACTAAGAAGAAAAATAGGAAACACCTAAACTTTAAACGGTGAACAAGACAAGAAAAATGCATAATATCTTTTTACTCGGCACCATCCACGCCCCCATCTACGCCATCGTCAACCTCTGGCGTCGCTGCGTCAAAACCACAGTCGTTACGGCCCTTATGAGCCTTTTGATGTGCTCCCTCGAAAACAGTTTCGGTCACGATGCCGCCTCCCACAAATTCTTACATACATCACGTTGGGCCTTAGCAAAGACCCAAAGTTTGCGAGACTGGCTGGAAGAAGCGGCCTGGTCCCGTAGGTTCTGATTCTTTTCTTCTAAGGCCGTGATCCGGTCTGCCATGACTTGGGCATGTTGCTCAAAGACATCGATCCACTCCTCGAGACTCGCTTATCTAAAGGCCACATCAGCCTCTCCAAAGCCAGATGGGACTCGTGCATGCAGATAACTTCCTTCAATGCCCCATCCCTCGATGAGGCATCCCTCACCTGAAGCTTCAAAGCTGCAACTTCACCCTCCAACACAGCCATTTTCCCGCTCCATGCCGCTTCGGCCTCTGCCGCCTTAGCCTGGCCCTGGCGCTCACACTCAGCTGCAGCCCTCTTTCCCGCCTCGAGCTCCTCGTCCTTCCAACGGAGCTGCTCCTCGAGAGCACTTGTTCTGCCAAGTTCTTGCTGCATCCGAAGCTCTCGCCTCGCCAGTTCCTCGACCAAGGCCCGACTATGGGGATCATTCCTCAAGTGCACGTGCATCTATCGGCACCGATCTCGAAAACAGTAATATTTCTCCAACATCCACAAAAATATCCCCGAGCGGACGTTGGCTTGACGGATGCTCTCCACCTCCAACAAATAAGACTGCAAAGCGAAGGCAAAGATTAGGATAAAGAACAAACTAAGGCAAAGAAGAAGCGAACCGGCGTCATACTACATACCCTCAAGCCCATCACGGCCACTTCATTCATTAGTCCGATATACGTAATGTCCAGTCCGATATCCATAACATCCCTCTATGATGCATTCTCGGCCTCAGCGCATAGCAGCTCAAACTGCGGCACGAAGCTTTCCCCTAGAGAAATAAGTTTAACTCTGTAGGAACCTCGATGAATCGAGACCGCCCCTCTACGCGCACCACGAAATTTGTGAAGCCTTCCTGGAACAACGGACGTCGTCGGGGTCTAAGTCAGATTCGGACTCGTACGCATCCCCTATAACATCCCTTCCTCTTTCCGCCACCAGCAAGGTAGAACCACTCACCGTAGCCACCGAAGGAGCGCTTGACTCACCAACCTTAGCATCCGCTGAGGAACTACCTCCCATCTCAGCAACTGGAACCACCTATTGAGTCACCGAAGCGACAGTATCATCATGGCCTAAGCCAAGCGGGGCAACCCCCATTATTTGTCCGCCCTCAAGGGCAGGCGCCGCATTCGCACTCCTCTCCACATCTGTCGGGGGAAGTCCAAATTAATTACCACAGGAGGAGCCGGCGTGAACACGACCCTGCGCCTTATCAATTGCCTCTCCTCCTCCCCATTTGATAGTGAGTCCTCTCTGGGGCGTACTACCCCCGATGGCCCCCCGTCTCGCTTTGCGGCCCGTGCTGGAGAGGGATCCGCTGAAGATTCAATTGACGCCACCCTCGGTACTAGGTACGGCACCGGTGCTGCAGTAAGCCGAGCAACTGCACCTGGTCGATGGAAGGCCAACTGAGGGGCCCTTACGCGGCGTGCCCTCCCTGATCACCGAAAAACAAAGTTGATAGATTGAGTTGAAATAAAGCAGAACAGAAGAAGAAATCAATTTTTCACCGGTCATAGGCCTACGGCCATGCCTCTCTCGGAAAGCCGCCCATGTGCATATCCCCATAGTATGAGGGAGCACGGCCTCAACCTACTCATGCATCCCAGCCAAAGGAGCCGGCGACAACTTTTCGGCTACAAAATTAACATGAGTTAACGCTTACGAGCATAAGGTGTAAGGAGGGGTAGAAAAGAGAATTCAACGACTAAAGAACTTACGTGCATGATTCTAAGCCTCTGGAAACCTAGTGGGGCACTCCACTAAATGTTCAGTCCTGATGTAGAAGAAGTGCTCAAAAGGGCGAGGGTCGACCTCGTCATTCAGTTTTGCAGTAAGGCCCTTCGACACACGGGGGCGCACTTGAATCTTGGTATCGCGAATTTTCTGAAGAGCGTAGAGGCCAAGCACATGCTACAGCGTGACGACCATACCAGCCAATTCTGCATGTTTGATAAACATTGCTAGCATTTTGTAAAGAGAGGGAGCGAGCTGACCCGGGCATACCCCATAATAATGACAGAAATCCACCACTAACATTGGGAGCGGGAGCTTAAACCCCAACTAAAAGGGATAATCGTAAAAGACGCAGTATCCCCTGCGGTCGGTGTGGACCCTCTCCCCGCTTCTAGCAAGAACGGTGTCAACATAGCTGGGGATGACCCGCTGTTCCCGTAGTTGGGCCATCCCAATTTCCCCTATGAATGGGGCTTCATTCACCGGATCCTCTCCACCATCGACGGTGAAGTCAGTCATCAGTCCTTCGGGCCGAGGTACTATCTCATCGACCGATGGAACTTCATCGGTCTCCACATGTTATGCATCTCCCATTGCCGGAGATGGCCCTTCAACCACCGGA
>JASVEL010003420.1:0-199456 GCA_032618575.1 Nicotiana noctiflora | reverse complement strand
AAGGTCCCGTACCTCGGGTAAAACCAATACCGTGTTCGTGGTCAAGGCCGTCTTCGAGCTTTTGAAAGCTCACCTCACATTCATCGACCATTCAAATTGAACACCCTTCCGGGTCAATCTGGTCAGCGGGGTTGCAATAGACGAAAATCCTTCTACGAATCGGCGATAATAACCCGCTAACCCCAAGAAACTCCGAATATCCGTGGCTGATGTCGGTCTAGGCCAGTCCTACTGCCTCAATTTTCTTCGGATCAACCTGAATACCTGCTGCCGTCACAATATGACCCAGGAATGCAACCGAACTTAGCCAAAATTCACACTTTGAAAATTTTGCATATAGCTGGCTATCTCTCAGAGTCTGCAAGGCCACTCTGAGATGTTGCGCATGCTCCTCCTGACCGCGGGAATATATTAATATGTCATCAATGAAGACTATTACAAACAAGTCTAAATAAGGCCGGAACACCCGATTCATTAATTCCATAAAAGCTGCTGGAGCATTTGTCAACCCAAAAGACATGACCAGAAATTCATAATGTCCATACCGAGTGCGGAACGCCGTCTTAGGGACATCAGATGCCCTAATCTTCAGCTCGATGATAGCCAGATCTCAAATCTATCTTTGAAAATACCTTGGCACCCTGAAGCTGGTCAAATAAATCATCAATTCGCGGAAGTGGATATTTATTTTTGATAGTCACCTTGTTTAATTGTCGATAGTCAATGCACATTCTCATCGAACCATCTTTCTTCTATACAAATAATACTGGTGCACCCCACGGCGAAACACTGGGTCTAATGAAACCCTTTTCAAGTAAATCCTGCAACTGCTCCTTCAATTCTTTTAACTCTGGCCGAGCCATACGATATGGGGGAATGGAAATGGGCCGAGTGCCTGGAGCCAAGTCAATGCAAAAATCAATGTCCCTATCGGGCGGCATACCTGGTAAGTCTGAAGGAAATACTTCAGGAAATTCGCGAACCACAGGCACAGAGTCAATAGAAGGAACCTCAGAACTAGAATCACGGACATAGGCCAAATAAGCCAAACATCCCTTTCCAACCATACGCTGAGCCTTAACATAAGAAATAATATTGCGACTAGTATGACCTGAAATTCCTTTCCACTCTATACGAGGAAAATTCGGCAGAGCTAAAGTCACAGTCTTGGCATGGCAATCTAAAATAGCATGATATGGAGATAGCCAGTCCATGCCTAATATAATATCAAAGTCTACCATATTTAGGAGCAATAAATCAGCACGGGTCTCGAGACCCTCAATTACTATAATACATGACCGATGAACTCGATCAACCACAATAGAATCGCCCACTGGTGTAGACACATGAACAGGAACACTCAATGGATCACTGGGCTGAATCAAGTATGGTGCAAAATAGGAAGACACGTACGAATATGTAGACCCAGGGTCAAATAATGCTGATGCCTTTCTATCACAAACCAAAATAATACCTGTAATGACGGCATCAGAAGACTCAGCCTCTGGTCTGGCGGGAAGTGCATAACATCGGGGCTGTGCCCCACCACCCTGAGCAGCATCTCTAGGACGATCAGCTGCTGGCTGGTCTCTACCTCTATCGGTCTGAGCTCCACCTCTATGACCTCTACCTCCATCTCTATGTCCTCTACCTCCGCCTCTAGCTGGCTGGGCAGGCTATGAGGGAACTGGGGCCTGAATCATGGCACGAGAACCCTGCTGGTGAGATCTGTCCGAAGCTCGAGGGCAATACCTTGCAATGTGCCTAAGATCACCGCACGTAAAACAAGCCCTCGGCTACTGAAAATGGCGAAGTGGTGGTGCACTGATAGGCTGCTGATCAGAGTAGCGTGGCTGAGAATTACGATCACCAGAAGCATCGTGAGAAACCTAAAGAGCTGACTGATAAGGCTTAGGAGGATGGCCTCTAGCATGAAAATCTCTATCTCCAGACGAGGTACCACTGAATCTACCCGAATTACGAGATCTCTTATCTGATCCATGTCTTGCTCCCTGTGACAGAGCCATCTCGATCCGACGGGCTGCATTAGCCGCCTCCTGAAAAGTGATTTCAGTTCCTGCACCCAAAGCCATCCGTAGTCGAATTGGCTTATTCAAGCCATCAATAAACCTTCTCACCCTTTCCCGATCTGTGGGAAGTATAATAGTAGCATGACAAGCCAGGTCCACGAACCTAGTCTCGTACTGTGTGACAGACATAGAACCCTGATGAAGACGCTCAAATTGTCTGCGCAGAGCCTCCCGCTGAGTTGCTGGAAGGAACTTCTCCAAGAATAATTCTGCAAATTGCTCCCAAGTCAAAGATGATGATCCCGCTGGCCTGGATAGACAATAATCTCTCCACCAAGTCTTGGCGGAACCCGATAATCGAAAAGTAGCAAAGTCCACACCATTAGTCTCCACAATGCCCATAGTACGGAGAACCTCGTGGCACCTATATAGGAAATCCTGTGGATCCTCTGAAGGAGTGCCACTGAATGTGGTAGTGAACAGCTTGGTAAACCTGTCCAATCTCCATAACACGTCAGCGGACATAGCTGCACCATCATTAGACGGAATCACAATAACAGGCTGAGCTGCCTCAATTGGCTGAATCACAGGAACCTGAGCCTGGGGAATTACTGGCTCCGGAGTGCGCGTTGCACGAGTCTGATTACCTCCTCCAGCCTGAGATGTGGCTGGTGCTACTGGAAATAAACCTGCTCTGGTGATATTGTCCATAAAACCTGCTATTCGGACCAAAGCATCTTGAAGATCCGGTGAAAACATAACTCCTCCTGGGACATGAGTTAGGCCTACTGGAGCTGCTGGGACTGGAACCTCCTCCTCCATATGATCCTGAGGTTCTGCCACTTGTGCTGCTGCTCGGGGCTGAGCTCGGCCCCTACCTTGGCCTCTAGGACGACCTCGACCTCGGCCTCTACCCCTAGTGGGCTGCCGCTGCTGGGACCTCGGGCTGCTGGTCAGTAGATGAGGATGCACGTGTCCTTACCATCTGCGGAAGAACAGAGTAGAAGTTCAATTAACATTTGAATGATCAAGTCGCACGACTAGAAAGAATAAAGGGAATATTTTCCTAACTCTGTAGCCTCTGGAGGATAAATACAGACGTCTCCGTACCGATCCTTCAGACTCTACCAAGGTTGTTCGTGAGTTGTGAGACCTATGTAACCTAGTGCTCTGATACCAACTTGTCACGACCCGGATTTCCCACCATCGGGGGTCATGATGGCGCCTACTAGTGGAAGCTAGGCAAGCCAAATATTAATTACACCTCTATAAATTACCAAATTCTTATTAAGACTTTAAAATTAAAAACAAATAAATCACATCGGAATAATTAAACTTAGCGGAAGACTTAGTCAATCTTATCAAATATGATAAAGAAAACCCCAAACATGATACACTACCCAAGATTGGTGTCACAATACTCACGAACTTCTAAGAATAATACACACAATTGTCTGAAAGAAAATATAAGCTGTTTATCTCGAATACATGAGATAACAGAATGAAATACATAGACAGAAGAGACAACGGGTCCTGCGGACGCCTGCAAGGCTACCTCGTAGTCTCCGTAGTCGGAATATCCACAATCGCTACCGTCGCTGCTGCTGTCCGTAACCTGTATCTGCGCAAAAAGAGCGCAGAGTGTAGTATCAGCAGAACCGACCTCATGTGCTGGTAAGTGCCTGGGCCTATCCCAGCGAAATAGTGACGAGACTAAGGCCAGTCACCCACATAAACCTGTACAGTTGCAATATATATATACATGTACAAAACATTTACAAGATACATGTACCAAAAACATTTATAAGGAAAGACTCTACTCTGAAATAGCAGTCAATAACTCGTGATATCCAGAATAATCTAGTCAACAGAATAAATCTTACTTTCATATCTCAATTCCTTTCTCATTTCATATCTCGTGGTAGGCGTACCACCCGCTCCCAACTATCATAGAAATTATATCTTGTGGTAGGCGTACCACCCGCTCCCAAATATATCAATAGGCTACAGGGAACTATGGCCAATGCCAAGATTTAAATCACTTTGTGGTCGGCGTGCCACACGATCCCATTTCTTATTATATAAGTGGGCGGCGCGCCACACGATCCCAATTCATAAATATATAAGTGGTCGGCGCGCCACACGATCCCAATTCATAAATATTTATATTACCGGCATTTAGCCAATAATCTCTGCATCAACAATATTTATAATTACCGGTTTTGAACCAATAATTGATAATAATTTCAACAATTTATCTCCATTACCGGCATAACACCAATAACTCTTAATCAACAATTTATACATAACTAAATTCCTGTTCCTTCAAGCTAGGATTGAACAAACACTTACCTCAAATGATTTACGAACAATTCAATTTGTGGCAATGCCTTTTCCTTTCAAATTCCGCTCCAATCCAATCGTATCTATACACAATTGATTTAATATCATCAATACTACTCAACAAACTAATTCATAAGGCCAATTTCAACTTTTACAACATTCTGCCCGGAATAGTGAATTTCGACCCCGGGCCCACATGGTCGGAACTCGGGGTTCGGACCAAAATCCGTTTACCCATCCCCTCACGAGTTCAAGTATATGATTTGTTTCAAAATCGGACCTCAATTCGAGGTCCAATTTCCTAATTCATGAAAAACCCTATATTCTACCAAAAACAAGAAATTCTATCATGAAACCTTTGATTTCTATTGAAAAACATGTTTAATGTTGTTAGGAATTTGAAAGAATTAAGTAAAAAGTGACTTACAATTGTTTTGAAGAAGAGGGAGTTCGTGAAAAATCGTCAATGGGTGTTTTTGGGTTATGAAATGTGGAAAATGAAGCTGGAAATCGGGATTTACAGGTCTCTGTGTTCGCATTTGCGAACATGGGTTCGCAATTGCGAACCCCGACCAATTTCTGGAGTTTGAAAAATAAGCTAAGGCCGGGAAGTTCGCATTTGCGAACTTTTGTTCGCATTTGCGAAGCCAAGGCAAAACTGGGAAGTTCGCATTTGCGAACGTTTGTTCGCATTTGTGAACATAGGCAGAATATTGGGAAGTTCGCATTTGCGAACTATTGTTCGCATTTGCGAACACAGGCAAAATATGGGGGAGTTCGCATTTGCGAACACATGCAGAATATTGGAAAGTTTGCATTTGCGAACTATTGTTCGCATTTGCGAACACAGGCAAAATATGGGGGATTTCGCATTTGCGAACACAGGCAGAATATTGGGAAGTTCGCATTTGCGAACTATTGTTCGCATTTGCGAACTCTGCAGACCAGGTGCTGACAACAACTTTCTAACATGAAAAATTGATCTCGTGGCCTATCCAACGTTCACCCGAGCCCTCGGGGCTCCAAACCAAATATGCACACTGACTTAAAAACATCATACGAACTTGCTCGCACGATCAAATCGCCAAAATAACATCAAAATCAATGAATTGAGCCTTAAAACTCAAGAATTTCTTTCAAATTTCATAATTTCCAAAATTTCCAATTTAAGGCCGAAACACGTCAAAAGACGTCCGTTTTCAACCAAACTTTACAGGAAGCGCTTAACCAATATATTTGACCTGTACCGGGTGTCGGAACCAAAATATGAGCCCGATATCACCACCTTTCAATCAAATTTCAGTTTCATTTTACTTAAACATTTTCAAAAAACAATTTAACAGAAAAATTCTTTTACCGGGGTTCTAGACCTCGGATTTCAATTCCGGGCATACGCCAAAGTTCCATATTTTTCTACGGATTTTCTGAGACCGTCAAATCAGTCAAATCATGGTTCCCGGTCCGTTTATCAAAAATGTTGACCAAAGTCAACCATACCAATATTAATATCAAAATTCCTCAAATTTTTCACATATTTCACATATTTCAACATAAAAATTTTCCATCTTCGTGCCCGAACTGTGCACGCAAATCGAGGCAACTATAAATGAGGTTTTCAAGACCTCAGAAGCTCGAAATGATTAATAAAACAAGTGATGACCCTTTAAGTGCCAAGCCTAACCTCGATGGAGTAGTGACGAGGAAGGTCAGGGCCCTACTAAGAGAACAATAATATAATGATGATAACAATGATAAACAGTTTTAATAATAATGAATCTGAAATGACGAAAGTAAAGTGATTTCTGCAACCGTCTACAATTTAAGCTAGCAACAAGTAAATAACTCAATAAAACTCAATCAGCAAGTCCAGGACCTGTGGGAATTGAACCCACAGTCCCAATCCAGGAGCTACAGGAATTGAACCCGCAGTCCCGATAACAGTATCCTTGGGTCTCCGGGAATCGAACTCGCAGCCCATGTCTCAATAAATCTCAAGATCTCCGGGAATCGAACCCGCAGTCCCTTCCAATAACTCAGGATCTCCGGGAATCTAACCCGCAGTCCCTACCAATAACTCAGGATCTCCGGGAAGGTCTCAGTAAGTGCCAAGCCTAACCTCGATGGAGTAGTGACGAGGAAGGTCAGGGCCCTACTGAGAGAACAATAATATAATGATGATAACAATGATAAACAGTTTTAATAATAATGAATCTCAAATGACGACAGTAAAGTGATTTCTGCAACCGTCTACAATTTAAGCTAGCAGCAAGTAAATAACTCAATAAAACTCAATCAGCAAGTCCAGGACCTGTGGGAATTGAACCCACAGTCCTGTCACGACCCAAATCCGGTCGTGATGGCGCCCAACAATCAAGCTAGGCCAGCCAGACCAACAATTACTGATTTCATCTAATACCAGTCCCAAATGGACAACCCAATAAGAATATATGAGTTTAAGAACTCCAATAATAATAATAATGAACGAAATACTGACACTCCCAAAGATCTGGAGTCACAAGTCTAGAGCCTCTAGCAAAACCCAACAGGAATAGAGAGTACTGTATAGAAATACTCAAATCTGAATACAAAATACAAATAACAACTGGAAAGGAGAGGAGAAGCTAGGTTCTGCGAACGTAGGCAGCTACCTCAGCAACTCGATATGACACTGCAAACGCTGGAAATGCCTGTCTACTGCTCCTGAGTACCTGAGTCTGCACACAAAAGATGCAGGGAGTAGGAGTGAGTACTAAGTACTCAGTGAGTAATAAATATATACAAGTAGCTGAAAATAAGAAATCCACAGAATACCACAATATGAAGCTACACTACAGTCCGAATCTCCTACGAACTAGCATCAACAGTACAATTCAGCTATCACAGAGTAATTTAACAAATAAAGAAGCAATGCAATGCACATAACCGCTACGGCGTGTAGCCCGATCCAATTTAACGTCGACGGCGCTCACTGGGGGTGTGTACAGACTCCGGAGGGGCTCCTACAGCCCAAGCGCAATACTGCTGCGGCGTGCAGCCCGATCCTCATATCAACCACTGCGGCGTGCAGTCCGATCCCATGCTCAGTCCACAATAAGCAAATAAGTCACAAAACAGTTCATTTTTCTTAATTCCAGTTTTCAATTCATAATTTATGAAAAATACTTTAACTTTATTAAATTTGCAAAAGCCGGTGACTTAGCATTTCAAAAGTGTGATTTCAATTTCCAGGACTGAGATCAGTGATTTAAGCAATTATAGCTATCACATAATTATTGTCCTCTAAGGACACTACAGGTCGGCACAAGGCCCCAAACAAGGCTTACAGCCCACAATTATATCAAATACAGTGTATTTCCAACACTAACAACATATTATTCACATCCGGGATGGACTCGATCCCCAGTCACAATCAATCCCGCACCTGCCACGGTGTGCGAGCCACGCCCTACTAGCGTCACAATATGCTAAGCCGGGGTTTCGAACCATCAGGCTACCATATACACAAACTACTCACCTCTAGTTGGTCGTAGACTCGTCCGCGATGCCTTTTCCTTTGAATTTAGCTCCCTCGTGCGTAGAATCTAGTCAAACCACAATAATTATATCAAATACGGGTCAAAGAATCATAACCCATTTCAATTTACATGAAATTCGCACAAATACACTAAGTTGGTAAAACCCGACCCCGGGCCCACTGCTCGGAAAATTCCGAAATTAGTACCAACGCGACCCTCATCTCGCCACGAGTCCGTGCATATAAAATTTATCAAAATCGGAGTTCAAATGGCCTCCCTAAACTCAAAATCCCGTTTTCACTATCTAGGCCACATTTCTTCAAGATTTCAACCCAATTTCATGAAGATTGATGTTAATTCTACCATAAAATGATGTTTTTGAGTCAAGAATCTTACCTCCGATGAATACCCGATGATTTCCCAGTGATTTCCTCGAGTTTTCTTCTCTCCAGGGCTCAAAATTGTGTTTTGGGTTAATGAACCTGTAACCCCTCTGTTCTGTGATTTAATTCACTGCCAGAGCAGTTTGCTCTACGCGATCGCGACTCGCCTCACGCGATCGCGATGTTCAAAAATCCGGCCTCACGCGATCGCGATGTTCAAACATCCGGCTTCACGCGATCGCGTCTCTCTTCCTGCGATCGCGTAGCACAAATTTCCCTTGACCCCATTTCTCTTCTACGCGATCGCGTAGATGCTCATGCGATCGCGATGGCCACCTGGTTAACTCTACGCGATCGCGACTGGTGCTCCTGCGATCGCATTGGTCTAGCCCCTAACCCTACGCGATCGCGTCCCCTCCCCGCGATCGCGGGGGGCAAAATCCTGCTGCATTTATGACAGCAACCAGCCTTCTCATTTTTCCCAAAAATGGTCCGTTTGGACCCCCGGATTCATCCCGAGACCCCCGGACCCCAACGAAAACCACCAACATACTCCAAAACATGATACGGACTTGTTCCAATCACAAAAACACCATCCTAAACATCAAAATCACCATTTACACACGAATTCAAGCCTAAGTTTCTTCAAAACTTCCAAAACTAACATTCAATCCAAAACCCGATCAAACGATGTCCGAATGACCTGAAAATTTGTGGACATATCCAAAATCACATAACGAAGCTACAGAAGTTGTCGGAATTCCATTCCGACCCCCGGATCAAAATATCACCTACCATCCGATTTTCGCCAAAATTTAACCTTCGCCAATTCAAGCCTAAAACTACACCGGACCTCCGAATTCAATTCCGATTGCTCTCCTAAGTCATAAATGATCCCCCAAAACTAGTCAAATCATCGGAATCCGGTTCCGAGCACTCTAACTCAATAGTCAACTCTAGGTTGACTTCCCATATTCAAGCTTTCTTCAAACATGCTATTTGCTTCATTTTCAACCCGAATCACTCCTAACTCACCCGATATATTCTAATACTGATTTAAAAGCATAAGATATGTAAATGCAAGGTAACGGGGTGGTAATTCCCGTAACGACGAGCCGGGTCGTTACATTCTCCCCAACTTAAACAAACGCTCGTCCGCGAGCGGGTTAAGAAACATACCCGGAGTATCAAACAAGTGTGGATATCTACTTCGCATCTCCTGCTCGGTCTCCCAAGTTGCTTCCTCCACGGGACGACCTCTCCACTGCACTTTCAGTGAAGCTATGTCCTTGGATCTTAGCTTACGAACCTGTCAACCCAAAATGGCTACTGGTTCCACATCATAAGTCAAGTCTTCATCTAGCTGTGTCGTGCTGAAGTCCAACACATGAGACGGGTCTCCGACATACTTCCGGAGCATGGATACATGGAACACCGGGTGAACTCCCGACAAACTGGGGGGCAAAGCAAGCATATAGGCCACCTCCCCAACTTTCCTAAGCACCTCAAATGGTCCAATGAACCTTGGGCTCAACTTTCCTTTCTTTCCAAACCTCATAACACCCTTCATAGGCGAAACCTTCAGCAACACCTTCTCACCTACTGAATAAGACACATCTCGGACCTTCCGGTCTGCATAACTCTTCTGACGCGACTGAGCTGTGCGAAGTCTTTCCTGAATCACCTTTTCCTTGTCTAAGGCATCTTGGACCAACTCTGTCCCTAACAACCTAGCCTCGCCGGGCTCAAACCAACCGACTGGAGACCTACACCGCCTCCCATATAAAGCTTCATACGGTGCCATCTGAATGTTGGACTGATAGCTATTATTATAAGCAAACTCCGCCAAAGGCAAATAATCGGCCCACGACCCACCGAAATCAATTACACAAGCACGCAACATGTCCTCTAATATCTGAATAGTACGCTCAGACTGTCCATCCGTCTGTGGATGAAATGCTGTGCTCAGCTCTACCTGTGAACCCAACTCTCGCTGAAATGTCCTCCAGAACTGAGAAGTGAACTGGGTACCTCTATCCTGATATAATAGAAATGGGAACTCCATGCAATCTCACTATCTCACGGATGAATATCTCTGCCAACCGCTCTGAGGAATAAGTAGTACACACCGGGATGAAGTGAGCTGACTTGGTCAACCTATCCACCACCACCCAAACTGAATCAAACTTCCTCGCCGTCCGAGGGAGTCCACTAACAAAGTCCATAGTAATCCTTTCCCACTTCCACTCAGGAATATCAATACGCTGGAATACACCACCAGGTCTCTGATGCTCATACTTGACCTGCTGACAGGTTTAAACACCGAGCCACATGGCTTACAATATCTTTCTTCATCTTTTTCCACCAGTAATGCTGCTTCAAATCCTGGTACATCTTCGCGGCTCCCGGATGAATAGAATACCGCGAGCTGTGGGCTTCCTCCAATATCAACTCACGAAGGCCATCAACATTGGGCACGCATATCCGGCCCTGCATCCGCAATACACCATCACTATCAATAGTGACATCTCTGGCATCATCATGCTGAACTCTGTCCTTAAGGACAAGTAAGTGTGGATCATCATACCGGCGCTCTCGGATACGATCATATAAAGAAGAACGAGCTACTACACAAGCCACCACCCGACTGGGCTCAGAAATATCCAGCCTCACCATCCGATTAGCTAACGCCTGAACATCAACTGCTAGGGGTCTCTCCCCAACTGGAATATACGCCAAACTGCCCATACTAATAGCCTTCCGGCTCAATGCATCAGCCACTACATTGGCCTTTCCGGGATGATACAAGATAGTAATATCATAGTCTTTAAGCAATTCAAGCCATCTCCGCTGCCTCAAATTTAGATCTTTCTGCTTAAACAAATGCTGAAGGCTGCGGTGGTCCGTATATACATCACAAGATACACCATATAGGTAATGCCTCCAAATCTTCAAGGCATGAACAATAGCAGCTAACTCCAAATCATGAACAGGGTAGTTCTTCTCGTGGGGCTTTAGCTGACGAGAAGCATATGCAATAACTCTACCATCTTGCATCAACACACAACCGAGTCCAACTCTAGAAGCATCACAATACACCGTATATGACCCTGGGGCTGATGGCAACACAAGTACTGGAGCTGTGGTCAAAGCCTCCTTGAGCTTCTGGAAGCTCTCCTCACATTCATCGGACCACACAAATGGAGCATTCTTCTGTGTCAACTTAGTCAACGGTGAAGCAATAGATGAGAAACCCTGAACAAACCGGCGATAATAGCCTGCCAAGCCAAGAAAACTCCGAATCTCTGTAGCCGAGGAAGGTCTGGGCCAATTCTGCACTGCCTCAACCTTCTGTGGATCAACCCGAATACCATCACTGGACACTACATGTCCCAGAAAACCCACAGTATCAAGCCATTTACTATTATTCAACTGCAACTCACTTGATCCAACAAATATAACCACATGTGCTCTATTAGCACTCTAACACCATAGGGTATGACCTCATCCCAATACAACCAAACATCTTCTCGCTCCATGCATCGAGCATTATTTACCGCGACAGCTTAAGACATATTGTGATTCTCACACCTACGAAGCACCATGTAGCCTTCACCGAAATCTTCCCCGCTGATAATGAAAGGTAGAATTTATTAGGGATACAGGAACATCAAAAGTCCCAACATCATACCATACAAGCCTCAACTCTTGCCTATCCGCCAGTTTCAAAGAACTTTTGAATAGCACTTAAATACAGCGCAAGCCAAATCTGATATGATACATGACCCATAATTTGGTCGTTGATAGTGAAATCCTTTCACTTGGCACGAAGCCATAAGACACATCTTGCTAATCCATGACAATAGCCTTTATCATTTGTACGTCTTCATCATAAGACAACCCAAGACATTCGTTTGGCACATGTCCTTCTTAAGACAGTTAAACTCATTTCCCCCAGTATCTCTGCTGGCTGAATCCTTCGCTAAATAGATATCTCATATGAACCATATAGTCTTTATTACCACCAACTATCTTTAGATCTACATCCACCTTGTGATTCTACCATTGCTATGACGATTAGGCAGTTAAGTAAACCTTCTCAAGACCGTACTTATCAATCGAATGTCAGAACCAAGTGCACCCCCATGTGCACTATTGAAGATCTCTCAATTCTCTTGCATTATCGATATGGATGACACGCGGTAACAATGGTTGAGTAAATTCTTGACTCCCTTGAGATCTCTCTGCAGCGTCACGAATCGTCGGTGCATACTTGATACCGAGTGCGCAATTTCAATACACGAGTGGATGAAAAAGAACATATGACATAGGCTCCAACTGAATAAATGGCGCACGATAAGGAAATCAAAGAATTGAAGAGTTTCCTAAACAGTTACATAGCCCCTCGTAGATAAATACAGACGTTTCCGTATCGATCAACGAGAATCTAAGTAACCGGTCTGTGTCCCGTGACTCCTACGAACCTAGAGCTCTGATACCAACTTGTCACGACCCTAGTTCACCAATCGTAAACATGTCATGACGGCACCCAGTCCCCACGACTAGGTAAGCCTAATACGTTGTGGAATATACCATTTTATGAACATTAATTAAGAAATAGCTGAAAATATTATAAAAAGGAAATGTAATCCGTGCTGCTTGGCACATACACCCATCAAACACACTGTATAAAACACCTCCAAGACCCGGAATCCCACGGGCAACACAGACTAAAAGAGAGTATACAATTGTGGCTCTATGTGTAAAGAGTATCTAACAACGAAATGAAGGAAAACATCTACTAGTACTATCAGAATAGAAGGAGGGCCTCCGGATCCGCGGACGTAGCAGATCATACCTCGAGGTCTCCCAAAGTGCTGCTGAATCACCTAGTATGAGCCTGTCCTGATGTACCTGGATCTGCACAACAAAAAGTGTGCAGAAGAGTAGCATGAGTACACCACGGCGGTACTCAGTAAGTGTCACGACCCGGATTTCCAACCATCGGGGGTCATGATGGCGCGTACTTAGCGGAAGACTTAGTCAATCTTATCAAATATGATAAAGAAAACCCCAAACATGATACACTACCCAAGACTGGTGTCACAATACTCACGAACTTCTAAGAATAATACACACAATTATTTGAAAGAAATATAAGTTGTTTATCTCGAATACATGAGATAACAGAATGAAATACATAGATAGAAGAGACAACGGATCCTGCGGACGCCTGCAAGGCTACCTCGTAGTCTCAGTAGTCGGAATATCCACAATCGTGCTACTGCCGCTGCTGCTGTCCGTAACCTGTATCTGCGCAAAAAGAGCGCAGAGTGTAGTATCAGCACAACCGACCCCATGTGCTGGTAAGTGCCTGGCCTATCCCAGCGAAATAGTGACGAGACTAAGGCCAGTCACCCACATAAACCTGTACAGTTGCAATATATATATATATATATATATATATACATGTACCAAAAACATTTATAAGGAAAGACTCTACTCTGAAATAGCAGTCAATAACTCGTGATATCCAGAATAATCTATTCAACAGAATAAATCTTACTTTCATATCTCAATTCCTTTCTCATTTCATATCTCGTGGTAGGCGTACCACCCGCTCCCAACTATCACAGTAATTATATCTTGTGGTAGGCGTACCACCCGCTCCCAAATATATCAATAGGCTACCGGCAACTATGGCTAATGCCAAGATTTAAATCACTTTGTGGTCGGCGTGCCACACGATCCCATTTCTTATTATATAAGTGGGCGGCGCGCCACAGGATCCCAATTCATAAATATATAAGTGGTTGGCGCGCCACATGATCCCAATTCATAAATATATATATTACCGGCATTTAGCCAATAATCTCTGCATCAACAATATTTATAATTACCGGTTTTGAACCAATAATTGATAATAATTTCAACAATTTATCTCCTTTACCGGCATAACACCAATAACTCTTAATCAACAATTTATACATAACTAAATTCCTTTTCCTTCAAGCTAGGATAGAATAAACACTTACCTTAAATGATTTACGAACAATTCAATCTGTGGCAATGCCTTTTCCTTTCAAATTCGGCTCCAATCCAATCGTATCTATACACAATTGATTTAATATCATCAATACTACTCAACAAACTAATTCATAAGGCCAATTTCAACTTTTACAACATTCTCCCGGAATAGTGAATTTCGACCCCGGGCCCACATGGTCGGAACTCGGGGTTCGGACCAAAATCCGTTTACCCATCCCCTCACGAGTTCAAGTATATGATTTGTTTCAAAATCGGACCTCAATTCGAGGTCCAATTTCCTAATTCATGAAAAACCCTGTATTGTACCAAAAACAAGAAATTCTATCATGAAACCTTTGATTTCTATTGAAAAACATGTTTACTGTCGTTAGGAATTTGAAAGAATTAAGTAAAAAGTGACTTACAATTGTTTTGAAGAAGAGGGAGTTCGTGAAAAATCGTCAATGGGTGTTTTCGGGATTTACAGGTCTCTGTGTTCGCATTTGCGAACATGGGTTCGCAATTGCGAACCCCGACCAATTTCTGGAGTTTGAAAAATAAGCTAAGGCTGGGAAGTTCGCAATTTGCGAACTTTTGTTCGCATTTGCGAATCCAAGACAAAACTGGGAAGTTCGCATTTGCGAACGTTTGTTCGCATTTGCGAACACAGGCAGAATATTGGGAAGTTCGCATTTGCGAACTATTGTTCGCATTTGCGAACACATGCAAAATATGGGGGAGTTCGCATTTGCGAACTATTGTTCGCATTTGCGAACATAGGCAGAATATTGGGAAGTTCGCATTTGCGAACACATGCAAAATATGGGGGAGTTCGCATTTGCGAACTATTGTTCGCATTTGCGAACACATGCAGAATATTGGGGAGTTCGCATTTGCGAACTATTGTTCGCATTTGCGAACTCTGCAGACCATGTGCTGACAGCAACTTTCTAACATGAAAAATTGATCTCGTGGCCTATCCAAAGTTCACCCGAGCCCTCGGGCTCCAAACCAAATATGCACACTGACTTAAAAACATCATACGAACTTGGTCGCGCGATCAAATCGCCAAAATAACATCAAAATCAAAGAATTGAGCCTTAAAACTCAAGAATTTCTTTCAAATTTCATAATTTCCAAAATTTCCAATTTAAGGCCGAAACACGTCAAAAGACGTCCGTTTTCAACCAAACTTTACAGGAAGCGCTTAACCAATATATTTGACCTGTACCGGGTGTCGGAACCAAAATACGAGCCCGATATCACCACTTTTCAATCAAATTTCAGTTTCATTTTACTTAAACATTTTCAAAAAACAATTTAACAGAAAAATTCTTTTACCGGGGTTCTAGACCTCGGATTTCAATTCCGGGCATACGCCCAAGTTCCATATTTTTCTACGGATTTTCTGAGACCGTCCAATCACGGTTCCGGGTCTGTTTATCAAAAATGTTGACCAAAGTCAACCATACCAATATTAATATCAAAATTCCTCAAATTCTTTACATATTTCACATATTTCAACATACAAATTTTCCAGCTTCGTGCCCGAACTGTGCACGCAAATTGAGGCAACTATAAATAAGGTTTTCAAGACCTCAGAAGCTCGAAATGATTAATAAAACAAGTGATGACCCCTTTGGGTCGTCACATTCTCCACCTCTAAAACAACCGTTCGTCCTCGAACGGACAAAAGAAAGAAGTACCCGAGTCAAGGAATAGATGAGGATATCGGCTCCGCATGTCAGACTCGGACTCCCAGGTCGATGCCTCAGGAGGCTGACCCCTCCACTGAACTCGCACAGAAGGAAAACTCTTCGACCTCAACTGTCGAACCTGCCGATCTAGGATAGCTACCGGCTCCTCTTCATAGGACAGATCTTTGTCCAATTGGACAGTGCTGAAATCTAACACGTGCGACGGATCGCCGTGATATTTTCGAAGCATGGACACATGAAACACTGGATGTACAGCTGATAAGCTAGGTGGCAAGGAAAGTTTATATGCCACTTCTCCCACACAATCAAGAATCTCGAATGGCCCAATAAACCTAGGGCTAAGTTTGCCCTTCTTTCCAAATCTCATTACGCCCTTCATAGGCGACACTCGGAGCAATACTCGCTCCCCAATCATGAAAGCTATATCTCAAACCTTGCGATCTGCATAGCTCTTTTGTCTAGACTGAGTTGTGCGAAGCCTATCTTGAATAATCTTGACCTTATCTAAGGCCTCCTGAACTAAATCCGTACCCAATAACCGAGCTTCTCCCGGTTCAAACCATCCAACCGGAGAACGACACCGCCTACCATACAATGCTTCATAAGGAGCCATCCGGATGCTCGATTGATAACTATTATTATAAGCAAACTCTGCCAACGGCAGGAATTGATCCCACGAACCTCCAAAATCAATAACACACGCCTGTAGCATATCTTCCAGTATCTGAATAGTCCTCTCGGACTGACCATCCGTCTGGGGATGAAAGGCTGCACTTAGCAGAACTTGCGTTCCTAACTCTCGTTGAACCGCCTTCCAGAAATGTGAGGTAAACTGTGCACCTCGATCTGAAATAATAGAGATTGGCACGCCATGAAGGCGAACGATCTCCCTGATATAAATCTCAGCTAACCTCTCGGATGAATAGGTAGTGGCAATAGAAACAAAATGAGCTGACTTGGTCAGCCTATCAACAATCACCCAAACAGCATCAAACTTCTTCCGAGTCTTCGGAAGTCCGGAAACGAAATCCATCGTGATTCGCTCCCACTTCCATTCAGGAAGTTCAATTCTCTGAAATAAACCGCCAGGTCTCTGATGTTCATACTTAACCTGCTGACAATTAAGACAACGTGCCACATATGCCACAATATCCTTTTTCATTCTGCGCCACCAATAATGTTGACGCAAATCTCGATACATTTTCGCCGCGCCTGGATGAATAGAATACCGCGAACTGTGAGCTTCTTATAGAATCAATTCTCTAAGCCCATCAACATTTGGCACACAAATGCGCCCTTGCATCCTTAAGATCCCCTCAGCATCTAAGGTGACCTATTTAGCATCTCCTCGCTGAACCTTATCTCTAAGGTCACATAAATAAGAATCATTATATTGTTGATCGCGGATACGCTCCAATAATGAAGAGCGAGTGATCGTGCAAGCTAGCACTCGACTAGGCTCAGAAATATCCAACCTTACAAATCGGTTGGCCAATGACTAAACATCCAAAGCAAGTGGTCTCTGGTTGACTGGAATATAAGCAAGGCTACCCATACTGGCTGACTTCCTACTCAAAGCGTCGGCCACCACGTTTGCTTTTCCCGGATGATATAAAATGGTGACATCATAATCTTTTAGCAATGCTAGCCACCTTCTCTGCCTCAAATTCAACTCTTTCTGCTTAAACAAATACCGAAGACTCTTATGATCGGTGTATACTTCACATGCTACCCCATACAAATAATGCCTCCAGATCTTCAATGCGTGAATAATCGCCGCCAATTCTAGATCATGAACCGGATAGTTCTTTTCATGAATCTTCAACTGCCTCGAACTATAGGCAATAACCTTGCCGTCCTGCATTAACATTGCACCAAGCCCAATACGGGAAGCATCACAATAAATAGTATAAGGTCCCGTACCTGTGGGTAAAACCAATACCGGTGCTGTGGTCAAGGTTGTCTTGAGCTTTTGAAAGCTCGCCTCACATTCATCAGACCATTCAAATTGAACACCCTTCTGGGTCAATCTGGTCACTGGGGTTGCAATAGACGAAAATCCTTCTACGAATCGGCGATAATAACCCGCTAACCCCAAGAAACTCCGAATATCTGTGGCTGATGTCGGTCTAGGCCAGTTCTTGACTGCCTCAATTTTCTTCGGATCAACCCGAATACCTGCTGCCGTCACAATATGACCCAGGAATGCAACTGAACTTAGCCAAAATTCACACTTTGAAAATTTTGCATATAGCTGGCTATCTCTCAGAGTCTGTAAGGCCACTCTGAGATGTTGCGCATGCTCCTCCTGACCGCGGGAATATATTAATATGTCATCAATGAAGACTATTACAAACAAGTCTAAATAAGGCCGGAACACCCGATTCATCAATTCCATAAAAGCTGCTGGAGCATTTGTCAACCCAAAAGACATGACCAGAAATTCATAATGTCCATACCGAGTGCGGAACGCCGTCTTAGGGACATCAGATGCCCTAATCTTCAGCTCATGATAGCCAGATCACAAATCTATCTTTGAAAATACCTTGGCACCATGAAGCTGGTCAAATAAATCATCAATTCGCGGAAGTGGATATTTATTTTTGATAGTCACCTTGTTTAATTGTCGATAGTCAATGCACATTCTCATCGAACCATCTTTCTTCTATACAAATAATACTGGTGCACCCCACGGCGAAACACTGGGTCTAATGAAACCCTTTTCAAGTAAATCCTGCAACTGTTCCTTCAATTCTTTTAACTCCGGCGGAGCCATACGATATGGGGGAATGGAAATGGGCTGAGTGCCTGGAGCCAAGTCAATGCAAAAATCAATGTCCCTATCGGGCGGCATACTTGGTAAGTCTGAAGGAAATACTTCAGGAAATTCGCGAACCACAGGCACAGAGTCAATAGAAGGAACCTCAGTACTGGAATCCCGGACATAGGCCAAATAAGCCAAGCATCCCTTCCCAACCATACGCCGAGCCTTAACATAAGAAATAATATTGCGACTAGTATGACCTGAAATTCCTTTCCACTCTATACGAGGCAAATTCGGCAGAGCTAAAGTCACAGTCCTTGGCATGGCAATCTAAAATAGCATGATATGGAGATAGCCAGTCCATGCCTAGTATAATATCAAAGTCCACCATATTTAGGAGTAATAAATCAGCACGGGTCTCGAGACCCTCAATTACTATAATACATGACCGATGAACTCGATCAACCACAATAAAATCGCCTACTGGTGTAGACACATGAACATGAACACTCAATGGATCACTGGGCTGAATCAAGTACGGTGCAAAATAGGAAGACACGTACGAATATGTAGACCCAGGGTCAAAAAATGCGGATGCCTTTCTATCACAAACCAAAATAATACCTGTAATGACGGCATCAGAAGACTCAGCCTCTGGTCTGGCGGGAAGTGCATAACATCGGGGCTGTGCCCCACCACCCTGAGCAGTATCTCTAGGACGATCAGCTGCTGGCTGGTCTCTACCTCTATCGGTCTGAGCTCCACCACTATGACCTCTATCTCCACCTCTATGTCCTCTACCTCCGCCTCTAGCTGGCTGGGCAGGCTGTGAGGGAACTGGGGCCTGAATCATGGCACGAGAACCCTGCTGCTGAGATCTGTCAGAAGCTCGAGGGCAATACTTTGCAATGTGCCTAAGATCACCACACGTAAAACAAGCCCTCGGTTGCTGAAAATAGCGAAGTGGTGGTACACTGATAGGCTGCTGATCAGAGTAGCGTGGCTGAGAATTACGATCACCAGAAGCATCGTGAGAAACCTAAAGAGCTGGTTGATAAGGCTTAGGAGGATGGCCTCTAGCATGAAAATCTCTATCTCCAGACAAGGTACCACTGAATCTACCCGAATTACGAGATCTCTTATCTGATCCATGTCTTGCTCCCTGTGACAGAGCCATCTCGATCCGGCAGGCTGCATTAGCCGCCTCCTGAAAAGTGATTTCAGTTCCTGCCCCCACAGCCATCTGTAGCCGAATTGGCTGATTCAAGCCATCAATAAACCTTCTCACCCTTTCCTGATCTGTGGGAAGTATGATAATAGCATGACGAGCCAGGTCCACGAACCTAGTCTCGTACTGTGTGACATACATAGAACCCCGATGAAGACGCTCAAATTGCCTGCGTAGAGCCTCCCGCTGAGTTGCTGGAAGGAACTTTTCCAAGAATAATTCCGCAAATTGCCCCCAAGTCAAAGATGATGATCCCGCTGGCCTGGATAGACAATAATCCCTCCACCAAGTCTTGGCAGAACCGGATAATCGAAAAGTAGCAAAGTCCACACCATTAGTCTCCACAATGCCCATAGTACGGAGAACCTCGTGGCAACTGTATAGGAAATCCTGTGGATCCTCTGAAGGAGTGCCACTGAATGTGGTAGTGAACAGCCTGGTAAACCTGTCCAATCTCCATTACGCGTCAGTGGACATAGCCGCACCATCATTAGACGGAATCACAATAACGAGCCGGGCCGCCTCAACCGGCCGTATCACGGAACCCGAGCCTCGGGGAATTACCGGCTCTCGGAGTGCGCGTAGCAGAGTCTAATTACCTCCTCCAGCCCGAGAAGTGGCTAGTGCTACCGGTAATAAACCCGCTCCGGTGATATTGTCCATAAAACCTAATATCCGGACCAAAGCATCCCGAAGATCCGGTGAAAACATAACTCCTCCTAGGACCTGAGCCGGGCCCACCAAAATCGCTGGGGCCGGAACCTCCTCCTCGATACGAGCCTGAGGTTCTGCCACTTGGGCCGCTGCTCGGGGCTGAGCTCGGCCCCTACCTTGGCCTCTAGGACGACCTCGACCTCGGCCTCTACCCCTAGCGGGAGCTGCCGCTGCTGGGACCTCGGGCTGCTGGTCAGTAGATGAGGATGCACGTGTCCTTACCATCTGCGGAAGAACAGAGTAGAAGTTCAATTAACATTTGAATGATCAAGTCGCACGACTAGAAAGAATAAAGGGAATATTTTCCTAACTCTGTAGCCTCTGGAGGATAAATACAGACGTCTCCGTACCGATCCTTCAGACTCTACCAAGGTTGTTCGTGAGTTGTGAGACCTATGTAACCTAGTGCTCTGATACCAACTTGTCACGACCCGGATTTTCCACCATCGGGGGTCATGATGGCGCCTACTAGTGGAAGCTAGGCAAGCCAAATATTAATTACACCTCTATAAATTACCAAATTCTTATTAAGACTTTAAAATTAAAAACAAATAAATCACATCGGAATAATTAAACTTAGTGGAAGACTTAGTCAATCTTATCAAATATGATAAAGAAAACCCCAAACATGATACACTACCCAAGACTGGTGTCACAATACTCACGAACTTCTAAGAATAATACACACAATTGTCTGAAAAAAAATATAAGTTGTTTATCTCGAATACATGAGATAACAAAATGAAACACATAGATAGAAGAAACAACGGGTCCTGCGGACGCCTGCAAGGCTACCTCGTAGTCTCAGTAGTCGGAATATCCACAATCGCTACTGTCGCTGCTGCTGTCCGTAACCTGTATCTGCGCAAAAAGAGCGCAGAGTGTAGTATCAACACAACCGACCCCATGTGCTGGTAAGTGCCTGGCCTATCCCAGCGAAATAGTGACGAGACTAAGGCCAGTCACCCACATAAACCTGTACAGTTGCAATATATATATACATGTACAAAACATTTATAAGGAAATATTCTGCTCTGAAATAACAGTCAATAACTAGTGATATCCAGAATAATCTAATCGACAGAACCAAAAACATTTATAAGGAAAGACTCTACTCCGAAATAACAGTCAATAAATTGTGATATCCAGAATAATCTAGTCAACAGAATAAATCTTACTTTGATATCTCAATTCCTTTCTCATTTCATATCTCGTGGTAGGCGTACCACCCGCTCCCAGCTATCATAGAAATTATATCTTGTGGTAGGCGTACCACCCGCTCCCAAATATATCAATAGGCTACAGGGAACTATGGCCAATGCCAAGATTTAAATCACTTTGTGGTCGGCGTGCCACACGATCCCATTTCTTATTATATAAGTGGGCGGCGCGCCACACGATCCCAATTCATAAATATATAAGTGGTCGGCGCGCCACACGATCCCAATTCATAAATATTTATATTACCGGCATTTAGCCAATAATCTCTGCATCAACAATATTTATAATTACCGGTTTTGAACCAATAATTGATAATAATTTCAACAATTTATCTCCATTACCGGCATAACACCAATAACTCTTAATCAACAATTTATACATAACTAAATTCCTGTTCCTTCAAGCTAGGATTGAACAAACACTTACCTCAAATGATTTACGAACAATTCAATTTGTGGCAATGCCTTTTCCTTTCAAATTCCGCTCCAATCCAATCGTATCTATACACAATTGATTTAATATCATCAATACTACTCAACAAACTAATTCATAAGGCCAATTTCAACTTTTACAACATTCTGCCCGGAATAGTGAATTTCGACCCCGGGCCCACATGGTCGGAACTCGGGGTTCGGACCAAAATCCGTTTACCCATCCCCTCACGAGTTCAAGTATATGATTTGTTTCAAAATCGGACCTCAATTCGAGGTCCAATTTCCTAATTCATGAAAAACCCTATATTCTACCAAAAACAAGAAATTCTATCATGAAACCTTTGATTTCTATTGAAAAACATGTTTAATGTTGTTAGGAATTTGAAAGAATTAAGTAAAAAGTGACTTACAATTGTTTTGAAGAAGAGGGAGTTCGTGAAAAATCGTCAATGGGTGTTTTTGGGTTATGAAATGTGGAAAATGAAGCTGAAAATCGGGATTTACAGGTCTCTGTGTTTGCATTTGCGAACATGGGTTCGCAATTGCGAACCCCGACCAATTTTTGGAGTTTGAAAAATAAGCTAAGGCTGGGAAGTTCGCATTTGCGAACTTTTGTTCGCATTTGCGAAGCCAAGACAAAACTGGGAAGTTCGCATTTGCGAACGTTTGTTCGCATTTGTGAACATAGGCAGAATATTGGGAAGTTCGCATTTGCGAACTATTGTTCGCATTTGCGAACATAGGCAAAATATGGGGGAGTTCGCATTTGCGAACACATGCAGAATATTGGAAAGTTTGCATTTGCGAACTATTGTTCGCATTTGCGAACACAGGCAAAATATGGGGGATTTCGCATTTGCGAACACAGGCAGAATATTGGGAAGTTCGCATTTGCGAACTATTGTTCGCATTTGCGAACTCTGCAGACCAGGTGCTGACAACAACTTTCTAACATGAAAAATTGATCTCGTGGCCTATCCAACGTTCACCCGAGCCCTCGGGGCTCCAAACCAAATATGCACACTGACTTAAAAACATCATACGAACTTGCTCGCGCGATCAAATCGCCAAAATAACATCAAAATCAATGAATTGAGCCTTAAAACTCAAGAATTTCTTTCAAATTTCATAATTTCCAAAATTTCCAATTTAAGGCCGAAACACGTCAAAAGACGTCCGTTTTCAACCAAACTTTACAGGAAGCGCTTAACCAATATATTTGACCTGTACCGGGTGTCGGAACCAAAATATGAGCCCGATATCACCACCTTTCAATCAAATTTCAGTTTCATTTTACTTAAACATTTTCAAAAAACAATTTAATAGAAAAATTCTTTTACCGGGGTTCTAGACCTCGGATTTCAATTCCGGGCATACGCCAAAGTTCCATATTTTTCTACGGATTTTCTGAGACCGTCCAATCACGGTTCCGGGTCTGTTTATCAAAAATGTTGACCAAAGTCAACCATACCAATATTAATATCAAAATTCCTCAAATTCTTTACATATTTCACATATTTCAACATACAAATTTTCCAGCTTCGTGCCCGAACTGCACGCAAATTGAGGCAACTATAAATAAGGTTTTCAAGACCTCATAAGCTCGAAATGATTAATAAAACAAGTGATGACCCCTTTGGGTCGTCACATTCTCCACCTCTAAAACAACCGTTCGTCCTCGAACGGACAAAAGAAAGAAGTACCCGAGTCAAGGAATAGATGAGGATATCGGCTCCGCATGTCAGACTCGGACTCCCAGGTCGATGCCTCAGGAGGCTGACCCCTCCACTGAACTCGCACAGAAGGAAAACTCTTCGACCTCAACTGTCGAACCCGCCGATCTAGGATAGCTACCGGCTCCTCTTCATAGGACAGATCTTTGTCCAATTGGACAGTGCTGAAATCTAACACGTGCGACGGATCGCCGTGATATTTTCGAAGCATGGACACATGAAACACTGGATGTACAGCTGATAAGCTAGGTGGCAAGGCAAGTTTATATGCCACTTCTCCCACACAATCAAGAATCTCGAATGGCCCAATAAACCTAGGGCTAAGTTTGCCCTTCTTTCCAAATCTCATTACGCCCTTCATAGGCGACACTCGGAGCAATACTCGCTCCCCAATCATGAAAGCTATATCTCAAACCTTGCGATCTGCATAGCTCTTTTGTCTAGACTGAGCTGTGCGAAGCCTATCTTGAATAATCTTGACCTTATCTAAGGCCTCCTGAACTAAATCCGTACCCAATAACCGAGCTTCTCCCGGTTCAAACCATCCAACCGGAGAACGACACCGCCTACCATACAATGCTTCATAAGGAGCCATCCGGATGCTCGATTGATAACTATTATTATAAGCAAACTCTGCCAACGGCAGGAATTGATCCCACGAACCTCCAAAATCAATAACACACGCCCGTAGCATATCTTCCAGAATCTGAATAGTCCTCTCGGACTGACCATCCATCTGGGGATGAAAGGTTGTACTTAGCTGAACTTGCGTTCCTAACTCTCGTTGAACCGCCTTCCGGAAATGTGAGGTAAACTGTGCACCTTGATCTGAAATAATAGAGATTGGCACGCCATGAAGGCGAACGATCTCCCTGATATAAATCCCAGCTAACCTTTCGGATGAATAGGTAGTGGCAATAGGAACAAAATGAGCTGACTTGGTCAGCCTATCAACAATCACCCAAACAGCATCAAACTTCTTCCGAGTCTTCGGAAGTCCGGAAACGAAATCCATCGTGATTCGCTCCCACTTCCATTCAGGAAGTTCAATTCTCTGAAATAAACCGCCAGGTCTGTGATGTTCATACTTAACCTGCTGACAATTAAGACACCGTGCCACATATGCCACAATATCCTTTTTCATTCTGTGCCACCAATAATATTGACGCAAATCTCGATACATTTTCGCTGCGCCTGGATGAATAGAATACCGCGAACTGTGAGCTTATTCTAGAATCAATTCTCTAAGCCCATCAACATTTGGCACACAAATGCGCCCTTGCATCCTTAAGATCCCCTCAGTATCTAAGGTGACCTATTTAGCATCTCCTCGCTGAACCTTATCTCTAAGGTCACATAAATAAGAATCATTATATTGTTGATCGCGGATACGCTCCAATAATGAAGAGCGAGTGATCGTGCAAGCTAGTACTCGACTAGGCTCAGAAATATCCAACCTCACAAATCGGTTGGCCAATGACTAAACATCCAAAGCAAGTGGTCTCTGATTGACTGGAATATAAGCAAGGCTACCCATACTGGCCGACTTCCTACTCAAAGCGTCGGCCACCACGTTTGCTTTTCCCGGATGATATAAAATGGTAACATCATAATCTTTTAGCAATTCTAGCCACCTTCTCTGCCTCAAATTCAACTCTTTCTGCTTAAACAAATACCGAAGACTCTTATGATCGGTGTATACTTCACATGCTACCCCATACAAATAATGCCTCCAGATCTTCAATGCGTGAATAATCGCCGCCAATTCTAGATCATGAACTGGATAGTTCTTTTCATGAATCTTCAATTGTCTCGAAGCATAGGCAATAACCTTGCCATCCTGCATTAACACTGAACCAAGCCCAATACGGGAAGCATCACAATAAACAGTATAAGGTCCCGTACCTGTGGGTAAAACCAATACCGGTGCTGTGGTCAAGGTTGTCTTGAGCTTTTGAAAGCTCACCTCACATTCATCGAACCATTCAAATTGAACACCCTTCTGGGTCAATCTGGTCAGTGGGGTTGCAATAGACGAAAATCCTTCTACGAATCGGCGATAATAACCCGCTAACCCCAAGAAACTCCGAATATCCGTGGCTGATGTCGGTCTAGGCCAGTTCTTGACTGCCTCAATTTTCTTCGGATCAACCTGAATACCTGCTGCCATCACAATATGACCCAGGAATGCAACTGAACTTAGCCAAAATTCAAACTTTGAAAATTTTGCATATAGCTGGCTATCTCTCATAGTCTGCAAGGCCACTCTGAGATGTTGCGCATGCTCCTCCTGACTGCGGGAATATATTAATATGTCATCAATGAAGACTATTACAAATGAGTCTAAATAAGGCCGGAACACCCGATTCATTAATTCCATAAAAGCTGCTGGAGCATTTGTCAACCCAAAAGACATGACCAGAAATTCATAATGTCCATACCGAGTGCGGAACGCTGTCTTAGGGACATCGGATGCCCTAATCTTCAGCTGATGATAGCCAGATCTCAAATCTATCTTTGAAAATACCTTGGCACCCTGAAGCTGGTCAAATAAATCATCAATTCGCGGAAGTGGATATTTATTTTTGATAGTCCCCTTGTTCAACTGCCGATAATCAATGCACATTCTCATCGAACCATCTTTCTTCTATACAAATAATACCGGCGCACCCCACGGCGAAACACTGGGTCTGATGAAACCCTTTTCAAGTAAATCCTGCAACTGCTCCTTTAATTCTTTTAACTCTGGCAGAGTATGGGGGAATATAAATGGGCTGAGTGCTTAGAGCCAAGTCAATGCAAAAATCAATGTCCCTATCGGGCGGCATACCTGGTAAGTCTGAAGGAAATACTTCAGGAAATTCGCGAACCACAGGCACGGAGTCAATAGAAGGAACCTCAGCACTAGAATCACGGACATAGGCCAAATAAGCCAAGCATCCCTTTCCAACCATACGCTGAGCCTTAACATAAGAAATAATATTGCGACTAGTATGACCTGAAATTCCTTTCCACTCTATACGAGGAAAATTCGGCAGAGCTAAAGTCACAGTCTTGGCATGGCAATCTAAAATAGCATGATATGGAGATAGCCAGTCCATGCCTAGTATAATATCAAAGTCCACCATATTTAGGAGTAATAAATCAAGCACGGGTCTCGAGACCCTCAATTACTATAATACATGACCGATGAACTCGATCAACCACAATAAAATCGCCTACTGGTGTAGACACATGAACAGGAACACTCAGTGGATCATTGGGCTGAATCAAGTACGGTGCAAAATAGGAAGACACGTACGAATATGTAGACCCAGGGTCAAATAATGCTGATGCCTTTCTATCACAAACCAAAATAATACCTGTAATGACAGCATCAAAGGACTCAGCCTCTGGTCTGGCAGGAAGTGTATAATATCGGGGCTGGGCCCCACCAACCTGAGTAGTATCTCTAGGACGATCAGCTGTTGGCTGGTCTCTACCTCTATCGGTCTGAGCTCTACCTCTATGACCTCTGCCTCCACCTCTATATCCTCTACCCCCACCTTTAGCTGGCTGGGCAGGCTGTGAGGGAACTGGGGCCTGAATCATGGCACGAGAACCCTGCTGCTGAGATCTGTCAGAAGCTCGAGGGCAATACTTTGCAATGTGCCTAAGATCACCACACGTAAAACAAGCCCTCGGTTGCTGAAAATAGCGAAGTGGTGGTACACTGATAGGCTGCTGATCAGAGTAGCGTGGCTGAGAATTACGATCACCAGAAGCATCGTGAGAAACCTAAAGAGCTGACTGATAAGGCTTAGGAGGATGGCCTCTAGCATGAAAATCTCTATCTCCAAACGAGGTACCACTGAATCTACCTGAATTATGAGATCTCTTATCTGATCCATGTCTTGCTCCCTGTGATAGAGCCATCTCGATCCGACGGGCTGCATTAGCCGCCTCCTGAAAAGTGATTTCAGTTCCTGCACCCAAAGCCATCCGTAGTCGAATTGGCTTATTCAAGCCATCAATAAACCTTCTCACCCTTTCCCGATCTGTGGGAAGTATAATAGTAGCATGACGAGCCAGGTCCACGAACCTAGTCTCGTACTGTGTGACAGACATAGAACCCTGATGAAGACGCTCAAATTGTCTGCGCATAACCTCCCGCTGAGTTGCTGGAAGGAACTTTTCCAAGAATAATTCCGCAAATTGCCCCCAAGTCAAAGATGATGATCCCGCTGGCCTGGATAGACAATAATCCCTCCACCAAGTCTTGGCGGAACCAGATAATCGAAAAGTAGCAAAGTCCACACCATTAGTCTCCACAATGCCCATAGTACGGAGAACCTCGTGGCAGCTGTATAGGAAATCTTGTGGATCCTCTGAAGGAGTTCCACTGAATGTGGTAGTGAACAGCTTGGTAAACCTGTCCAATCTCCATAACGCGTCAGCGGACATAGCCGCACCATCATTAGACGGAATCACAATAACAGGCTGAGCTGCCTCAACTGGCTGAATCACAGGAACTTGAGTCTGGGGAATCATCGGCTCCGGAGTGCGCGTAGCAGGAGTCTAATTACCTCCTCCACCGAGAAGTGGCTAGTGCTACCGGTAATAAACCCGCTCCGGTGATATTGTCCATAAAACCTCGATATCCGGACCAAAGCATCCTGAAGATCCGGTGAAAACAAAACTCCTCCCGGGACCTGAGCTGGGCCTACTGGAGCTGCTGGGGCTGGAACTTCCTCCTCGATATGAACCTGAGGTTCTGCCACTCGTGCTGCTGCTCGGGGCTGAGCTCTGCCCCTACCTTGTCCTCTAGGACGACCTCGACCTCGGCCTCTACCCCTAGCGGGAGCTGCCGCTGCTGGGACCTCGGGCTGCTGGTCAGTAGATGAGGATGCACGTGTCCTTACCATCTGCGGAAGAACAGAGTAGAAGTTCAATTAACATTTGAATGATCAAGTCGCACGACTAGAAAGAATAAAGGGAATATTTTCCTAACTCTGTAGCCTCTGGAGGATAAATACAGACGTCTCCGTACCGATCCTTCAGACTCTACCAAGGTTGTTCGTGAGTTGTGAGACCTATGTAACCTAGTGCTCTGATACCAACTTGTCACGACCCGGATTTTCCACCATCGGGGGTCATGATGGCGCCTACTAGTGGAAGCTAGGCAAGCCAAATATTAATTACACCTCTATAAATTACCAAATTCTTATTAAGACTTTAAAATTAAAAACAAATAAATCACATCGGAATAATTAAACTTAGCGGAAGACTTAGTCAATCTTATCAAATATGATAAAGAAAACCCCAAACATGATACACTACCCAAGACTGGTGTCACAATACTCACGAACTTCTAAGAATAATACACACAATTGTCTGAAAAAAAATATAAGTTGTTTATCTCGAATACATGAGATAACAAAATGAAACACATAGATAGAAGAAACAACGGGTCCTGCGGACGCCTGCAAGGCAACCTCGTAGTCTCAGTAGTCGGAATATCCACAATCGCTACTGTCGTTGCTGCTGTCCGTAACCTGTATCTGCGCAAAAAGAGCGCAGAGTGTAGTATCAGCACAACCGACCCCATGTGCTGGTAAGTGCCTGGCCTATCCCAGCGAAATAGTGACCGACCCCATTTGCTGGTAAGTGCTTGGCCTATTCCAGCGAAATAGTGACGAGACTAAGGCCAGTCACCCACATAAACATGTACAGTTGCAATATATATATATACATGTACCAAAAACATTTATAAGGAAAGACTCTACTCCGAAATAACAGTCAATAAATTGTGATATCCAGAATAATCTAGTCAACAGAATAAATCTTACTTTCATATCTCAATTCCTTTCTCATTTCATATCTCGTGGTAGGCGTACCACCCGCTCCCAACTATCATAGAAATTATATCTTGTGGTAGGCGTACCACCCGCTCCCAAATATATCAATAGGCTACAGGGAACTATGGCCAATGCCAAGATTTAAATCACTTTGTGGTCGGCGTGCCACACGATCCCATTTCTTATTATATAAGTGGGCGGCGCGCCACACGATCCCAATTCATAAATATATAAGTGGTCGGGGCGCCACACGATCCCAATTCATAAATATTTATATTACCGGCATTTAGCCAATAATCTCTGCATCAACAATATTTATAATTACCGGTTTTGAACCAATAATTGATAATAATTTCAACAATTTATCTCCATTACCGGCATAACACCAATAACTCTTAATCAACAATTTATACATAACTAAATTCCTGTTCCTTCAAGCTAGGATTGAACAAACACTTACCTCAAATGATTTACGAACAATTCAATTTGTGGCAATGCCTTTTCCTTTCAAATTCCGCTCCAATCCAATCGTATCTATACACAATTGATTTAATATCATCAATACTACTCAACAAACTAATTCATAAGGCCAATTTCAACTTTTACAACAATCTGCCCAGAATAGTGAATTTCGACCCCGGGCCCACATGGTCGGAACTCGGGGTTCGGACCAAAATCCGTTTACCCATCCCCTCACGAGTTCAAGTATATGATTTGTTTCAAAATCGGACCTCAATTCGAGGTCCAATTTCCTAATTCATGAAAAACCCTATATTCTACCAAAAACAAGAAATTCTATCATGAAACCTTTGATTTCTATTGAAAAACATGTTTAATGTTGTTAGGAATTTGAAAGAATTAAGTAAAAAGTGACTTACAATTGTTTTGAAGAAGAGGGAGTTCGTGAAAAATCGTCAATGGGTGTTTTTGGGTTATGAAATGTGGAAAATGAAGCTGAAAATCGGGATTTACAGGTCTCTGTGTTCGCATTTGCGAACATGGGTTCGCAATTGCGAACCCCGACCAATTTTTGGAGTTTGAAAAATAAGCTAAGGCTGGGAAGTTCGCATTTGCGAACTTTTGTTCGCATTTGCGAAGCCAAGACAAAACTGGGAAGTTCGCATTTGCGAACGTTTGTTCGCATTTGTGAACATAGGCAGAATATTGGGAAGTTCGCATTTGCGAACTATTGTTCGCATTTGCGAACACAGGCAAAATATGGGGGAGTTCGCATTTGCGAACACATGCAGAATATTGGAAAGTTTGCATTTGCGAACTATTGTTCGCATTTGCGAACACAGGCAAAATATGGGGGATTTCGCATTTGCGAACACAGGCAGAATATTGGGAAGTTCGCATTTGCGAACTATTGTTCGCATTTGCGAACTCTGCAGACCAGGTGCTGACAACAACTTTCTAACATGAAAAATTGATCTCGTGGCCTATCCAACGTTCACCCGAGCCCTCGGGGCTCCAAACCAAATATGCACACTGACTTAAAAACATCATACGAACTTGCTCGCACGATCAAATCGCCAAAATAACATCAAAATCAATGAATTGAGCCTTAAAACTCAAGAATTTCTTTCAAATTTCATAATTTCCAAAATTTCCAATTTAAGGCCGAAACACGTCAAAAGACGTCCGTTTTCAACCAAACTTTACAGGAAGCGCTTAACCAATATATTTGACCTGTACCGGGTGTCGGAACCAAAATATGAGCCCGATATCACCACCTTTCAATCAAATTTCAGTTTCATTTTACTTAAACATTTTCAAAAAACAATTTAACAGAAAAATTCTTTTACCGGGGTTCTAGACCTCGGATTTCAATTCCGGGCATACGCCCAAGTTCCATATTTTTCTACGGATTTTCTGAGACCGTCAAATCAGTCAAATCATGGTTCCCGGTCCGTTTATCAAAAATGTTGACCAAAGTCAACCATACCAATATTAATATCAAAATTCCTCAAATTTTTCACATATTTCACATATTTCAACATAAAAATTTTCCATCTTCGTGCCCGAACTATGCACGCAAATCGAGGCAACTATAAATGAGGTTTTCAAGACCTCAGAAGCTCGAAATGATTAATAAAACAAGTGATGACCCTTTGGGTCGTCACTGTAAGTGCCAAGCCTAACCTCGATGGAGTAGTGACGAGGAAGGTCAGGGCCCTACTGAGAGAACAATAATATAATGATGATAACAATGATAAACAGTTTTAATAATAATGAATCTGAAATGACGACAGTAAAGTGATTTCTACAACCGTCTACAATTTAAGCTAGCAGCAAGTAAATAACTTAATAAAACTCAATCAGCAAGTCCAGGACCTGTGGGAATTGAACCCACAGTCCCAATCCAGGAGCTACAGGAATTGAACCCGCAGTCCCGAAAACAGTATCCTTGGGTCTCCGGGAATCGAACGCGCAGCCCATGTCTCAATAAATCTCAAGATCTCCGGGAATCGAACCTGCAGTCCCTACCAATAACTCACGATCTCCGGGAATCGAACCCGCAGTCCCTACCAATAACTCAGGATCTCCGGGAAGGTCTCAGTAAGTGCCAAGCCTAACCTCGATGGAGTAGTGACGAGGAAGGTCGGGGCCCTACTGAGAGAACAATAATATAATGATGATAACAATGATAAACAGTTTTAATAATAATGAATCTGAAATGACGACAGTAAAGTGATTTCTGCAACCGTCTACAATTTAAGCTAGCAGCAAGTAAATAACTCAATAAAAACTCAATCAGCAAGTCCAGGACCTGTGGGAATTGAACCCACAGTCCTGTCACGACCCAAATCCGGTCGTGATGGCACCCAACAATCAAGCTAGGCCAGCCAGACCAACAATTACTGATTTCATCTAATACCAGTCCCAAATGGACAACCCAATAAGAATATATGAGTTTAAGAACTCCAATAATAATAATAATGAACGAAATACTGACACTCCCAAAGATCTGGAGTCACAAGTCTAGAGCCTCTAGCAAAACCCAACAGGAATAGAGAGTACTGTATAGAAATACTCAAATCCGAATACAAAATACAAATAACAACTGGAAAGGAAAGGAGAAGCTAGGTTCTACGAACGTAGGCAGCTACCTCAGCAACTCGATATGATACTGCAAACGCTGGAAATGCCTGTCTACTGCTCCTGAGTACCTGAGTCTGCACACAAAAGGTGCAGGGAGTAGGGTGAGTACTAAGTACTCAGTGAGTAATAAATATATACAAGTAGCTGAAAATAAGAAATCCACAGAATACCACAATATGAAGCTACACTACAGTCCGAATCTCCTACGAACTAGCATCAACATTACAATTCAGCTATCACAGAGTAATTTAACAAATAAAGAAGCAATGCAATGCACATAACCGCTACGGTGTGTAGCCCGATCCAATTTAACGTCGACGGCGCTCACTGGGGGTGTGTACAGACTCCGGAGGGGCTCCTACAGCCCAAGCGCAATACTGCTGCGGAGTGCAGCCCGATCCTCATATCAACCACTGCGGCGTGCAGTCCGATCCCATGCTCAGTCCACAATAAGCAAATAAGTCACAAAACAGTTCATTTTTCTTAATTCCAGTTTTCAATTCATAATTTATGAAAAATATTTTAACTTTATTAAATTTGCAAAAGCCGGTGACTTAGCATTTCAAAAGTGTGATTTCAATTTCCAGGACTGAGATCAGTGATTTAAGCAATTATAGCTATCACATAATTATTGTCCTCTAAGGACACTACAGGTCGGCATAAGGCCCCAAACAAGGCTTACAGCCCACAAATATATCAAATACAGTGTATTTCCAACACTAACAACATATTATTCATTTCCGGGATGGACCAAGTCTCAATCCCGAGTCACAATCAATCCCGCACCTGCCACGGTGTGCGAGCCACGCCCTACTAGCGTCACAATATGCTAAGCCGGGGTTTCGAACCATCAGGCTACCATATATACAAACTACTCACCTCTAGTTGGTCGTAGACTCGTCCGCGATGCCTTTTCCTTTGAATTTAGCTCCCTCGTGCGTAGAATCTAGTCAAACCACAATAATTATATCAAATACGGGTCAAAGAATCATAACCCATTTCAATTTACATGAAATTCGCACAAATACACTAAGTTGGTAAAACCCGACCCCGGGCCCACTGCTCGGAAAATTCCGAAATTAGTACCAACGCGACCCTCATCTCGCCACGAGTCCGTGCATATAAAATTTATCAAAATCGGCGTTCAAATGGCCTCCCTAAACTCAAAATCCCGTTTTCACTATCTAGGCCACATTTCTTCAAGATTTCAACCCAATTTCATGAAGATTGATGTTAATTCTACCATAAAATGATGTTTTTGAGTCAAGAATCTTACCTCCGATGAATACCCGATGATTTCCCAGTGATTTCCTCGAGTTTTCTTCTCTCCAGGGCTCAAAATTGTGTTTTGGGTTAATGAACCTGTAACCCCTCTGTTCTGTGATTTAATTCACTGCCAGAGCAGTTTGCTCTACGCAATCGCGACTCGCCTCACGCGATCGCGATGTTCAAAAATCCGGCCTCACGCGATCGCGATGTTCAAACATCCGGCTTCACGCGATCGCGTCTCTCTTCCTGCGATCGCGTAGCACAAATTTCCCTGGACCCCATTTCTCTTCTACGTGATCGCGTAGATGCTCATGCGATCGCGATGGCCACCTGGTTAACTCTACGCGATCGCGACTGGTGCTCCTGCGATCGCATTGGTCTAGCCCCTAACCCTACGCGATCGCGTCCCCCTCCCCGCGATCGCGGAGAGCAAAATCTTGCTGGATTTATGACAGCAACCAGCCTTCTCATTTTTCCCAAAAATGGTCCGTTTGGACCCCCGGATTCATCCCGAGACCCCCGGGACCCCAACGAAAACCACCAACATACTCCAAAACATGATACGGACTTGTTCCAATCACAAAATCACCATCCTAAACATCAAAATCACCATTTACACACGAATTCAAGCCTAAGTTTCTTCAAAACTTCCAAAACTAACATTCAATCCAAAACCCGATCAAACGATGTCCGAATGACCTGAAAATTTGTGGACATATCCAAAATCACATAACGAAGCTACAAAAGTTGTCGGAATTCCATTCCGACCCCCGGATCAAAATATCACCTACCATCCGATTTTCGCCAAAATTTAACCTTCGCCAATTCAAGCCTAAAACTACACCGGACCTCCGAATTCAATTCCGATTGCTCTCCTAAGTCATAAATGATCCCCCAAAACTAGTCGAATCATCGGAATCCGGTTCCGAGCACTCTAACTCAATAGTCAACTCTAGGTTGACTTCCCATATTCAAGCTTTCTTCAAACATGCTATTTGCTTCATTTTCAACCCGAATCACTCCTAACTCACCCGATATATTCTAATACTGATTTAAAAGCATAAGATATGTAAATGCAAGGTAACGGGGTGGTAATTCCCGTAACGACGGGCCGGGTCGTTACATTCTCCCCAACTTAAACAAACGCTCGTCCGCGAGCGGGTTAAGAAACATACCTGGAGTATCAAACAAGTGTGGATATCTACTTCGCATCTCCTGCTCGGTCTCCCAAGTTGCTTCCTCCACGGGACGACCTCTCCACTGCACTTTCACTGAAGCTATGTCCTTAGATCTTAGCTTACGAACCTGTCGACCCAAAATGGCTACTGGTTCCACATCATAAGTCAAGTCTTCATCTAGTTGTATCGTGCTGAAGTCTAACACATGAGACGGGTCTCCGACATACTTCCGAGCATGGATACATGGAACACCGGGTGAACTCCCGACAAACTGGGGGGCAAAGCAAGCATATAGGCCACCTCCCCAACTTTCCTAAGCACCTCAAATGGTCCAATGAACCTTGGGCTCAACTTTCCTTTCTTTCCAAACCTCATAACACCCTTTATAGGCGAAACCTTCAGCAACACCTTCTCACCTACTGAATAAGACACATCTCGGACCTTCCGGTCTGCATAACTCTTCTGACGCGACTGAGCTGTGCGAAGTCTTTCCTGAATCACCTTTTCCTTGTCTAAGGCATCTTAGACCAACTCTGTCCCTAACAACCTAGCCTCGCCGGGCTCAAACCAACCGACTGGAGACCTACACCGCCTCCCATATAAAGCTTCATACGGTGCCATCTGAATGTTGGACTGATAGCTATTATTATAAGCAAACTTCGCCAAAGGCAAATAATCGGCCCACGGCCCACCGAAATCAATTACACAAGCACGCAACATGTCCTCTAATATCTGAATAGTACGCTCAGACTGTCCATCCGTCTGTGGATGAAATGCTGTGCTCAGCTCTACCCGTGAACCCAACTCTCGCTGAAATGTCCTCCAGAACTGAGAAGTGAACTGGGTACCTCTATCCGATATAATAGAAATGGGAACTCCATGCAATCTCACTATCTCACGGATGAATATCTCTGCCAACCGTTCTGAGGAATAAGTAGTACACACTGGGATGAAGCGAGCCGACTTGGTCAACCTATCCACCACCACCCAAACTGAATCAAACTTCCTCGCTGTCCGAGGGAGTCCACTAACAAAGTCCATAGTAATCCTTTCCCACTTCCACTCAGGAATATCAATACGTTGGAATACACCACCAGGTCTCTGATGCTCATACTTGACCTGCTGACAGTTTAGACACCGAGCCACATGGCTCACAATATCTTTCTTCATCTTTCTCCACCAGTAATGCTGCTTCAAATCCTGATACATCTTCGCGGCTCCTGGATGAATAGAATACCGCGAGTTGTGGGCTTCCTCCAATATCAACTCACGAAGGCCATCAACATTGGGCACGCATATCCGGCCCCGCATCCGCAATACACCATCACTATCAATAGTGACATCTCTGGCATCATCATGCTGAACTCTGTCCTTAAGGACAAGTAAGTGTGGATCATCATACCGGCGCTCTCGGATACGATCATATAAAGAAGAACGAGCTACTACACAAGCCACCACCCGACTTGGCTCAGAAATATCCAGCCTTACCATCTGATTAGCTAACGCCTGAACATCAACTGCTAGGGGTCTCTCCCCAACTGGAATATACGCCAAACTGCCTATACTAATAGCCTTCCGGCTCAATGCATCAGCCACTACATTGGCTTTCCCGGGATGATACAAGATAGTAATATCATAGTCTTTAAGCAATTCAAGCCATCTCCGCTGCCTCAAATTTAGATCTTTCTGCTTAAACAAATGCTGAAGGCTGCGGTGGTCCGTATATACATCACAAGATACACCATATAGGTAATGCCTCCAAATCTTCAAGGCATGAACAATAGCAGACAACTCCAAATCATGAACAAGGTAGTTCTTCTCGTGGGGCTTTAGCTGACGAGAAGCATATGCAATAACTCTACCCTCCCGCATCAACACACAACCGAGTCCAACTCTAGAAGCATCACAATACACCGTATATGACCCTGAAGCTGATGGTAATACAAGTACTGGAGCCGTGGTCAAAGCCTCCTTGAGCTTCTGAAAGCTCTCTTCACATTCATCGGACCACACAAATGGAGCATTCTTATGTGTCAACTTGGTCAACGGTGAAGCAATAGATGTGAAACCCTGAACAAACCGGCGATAATAGCCTGCCAAACCGAAAAAAATCCGAATCTCAGTAGTTGAGGAAGGTCCGGGCCAATTCTGCACTGCCTCGACCTTCTGTGGATCAACCCGAATACCATCACTGGACACTACATGTCCCAGAAAACCCATAGTATCAAGCCAGAACTCACACTTAGTGAATTTCGCATATAGCTTCTCTTCTCTCAACCTCCGCAATACCACTCTCAAGTGCTGTGCATGCTCCTCCTGACTGCGCGAATATACCAGAATATCATCAATAAACACAATCACAAAAGAATCAAGGTACGGCCGAAATACACTATTCATCAAGTGCATGAATGCAGCTGGGCATTAGTCAGCCCGAAAGACATCACCAGGAACTCGTAGTGCCCATATCGCGTCCTGAACGCTGTCTTCATAATATCTGAGTCCCTAATCTTCAACCGATGATAGCCCGATCGAAGATCAATCTTAGAAAATACACTAGCTCCCTGGAGCTGATCAAATAGGTCCTCAATACGAGGCAATGGGTACTTATTCTTCACGGTTACCTTGTTCAGCTGCCCGTAATCAATGCACATTCTCATTGTGCCATCTTTCTTCTTCACGAACAACACCGGTGTACCCCAAGGTGACACACTTGGACGAATGAAACCCTTATCTAAGAGTTCCTGAAGCTGCTCTTTCAATTCTTTTAACTCTGCTGGTGCCATGCGATAGGGAGGAATAGAAATGGGCTGAGTGCCCGGCACCAAGTCAATACCAAAGTCAATATCTCTGTCAGGCGGCATGCCCGGCAGGTCTGCTGGAAATACATCCGGAAACTTCCTCACAATGGGGACCGAATCAAGACTGGGTGTCTCGGCCTCAACATTTCTAATGAAGGCCAAATAAGATAAACAACCCTTGCCAATCATTCGATGGGCCTTTATATAAGAAATCACCCTGTCGGACACATAATCAGTCAAGCCACGCCACTCGATCCTCGGATTACCTGGAATAGCTAGTGTGACTGTCTTGGCATGACAGTCTAAAATCGCATGGTAAGGAGATAGCCAATCCATGCCTATAATCACATCGAAATCTACCATGCCCATTAGTAATAAATCAACTCGGGTCTCCAGACCCCCAATAGTAATAATACAGGATCGATATACCTGATCCACAACAACAGTATCCCCCACTGGGGTAGACACATGTACGGGCAAAGCAAGAATACCACGGGTCATACCCAAACGATGTGCAAAATAAGTAGAGACATAAGAATAGGTGGATCCGGGATCAAATAAGACAGGAAGCATCCCTGTGGCAGACTGAGATAATACCTGAAATGACCGCATCTGAAGCACTAGCATCCTTCCTATCCGAAAGAGCATAGAAACGAGCCTGGCCTCCACCAGTACGATCCTCACCCCTAGGGCGACCTCTGGATACCTGGCCACCAGTCCTAGCCGACTGTGCTGGCGCTGAAGGAATAGGAGTAGAAGACGACTGTGCTGGCGCTGAACCAGTCCACGGGGGTCTGATTCCCTCCCCCTGCCTGTGAAGAAGATACTGCAGCAGTAGCTGCAACTACCTGAGCCAAGCCTGTGCACACTGATTAGATCTGAGCCAAGGTCTCCTGAAGACCTGGTATGACAATGGGCACTGTCGGTGCCTGAACCTGAGTTGCCGGAGCGTCTGCCGCTGGAATCTGGTCCTGAGTCTGGGCCACTGGTGCAGGAATCTGACCCTGAGTCTGGTCAGCTGGTGGGTCAGCAGGTGCTGGTACTGCTGCCCTACCTCTACCACGACCACGGCCTCTAGGTGCCAATGGTGGTCGTCCGCCATCCGTTAGCACGTGTTCTCGCCATCTGCGAGAGAATAGAATATGGAAAAATTTAATTTCATGATAACACGAATCGCACGATATGAATCCAAGAAAATGAGGTTTTTCCTAAAGTTTCTGTAGCCCTCTGAGGATAGATACGGACGTCTACGTACCGATCCGCGAAAGCCTACTAAACCGGCTCACGACTCGCGAGTCCTAATAACCTAGGTTCTGATACCAACTTGTCACGACCCAAATCCGGTCGCGATGGCGCCCAACAATTAAACTAGGCCAGCCAGACCAACAATTACTGATTTCATCTAATACCAGTCCCAAATGGACAACCCAAGAAGAATATATGAGTTTAAGAACTCCAATAATAATAATAGTGAACGAAATATTGACACTCCCAAAGATCTGGAGTCACAAGTCTAGAGTCTCTAGCAAAATCCAACAGGAATAGAGAGTACTGTATAGATATACTCAAATCTGAATACAAAATACAAATAACAACTGGAAAGGAGAGGAGAAGCTAGGTTCTGCGAACGTAGGCAGCTACCTCAGCAACTCGATATGACACTGCAAACGCTGGAAATGCATGTCTACTGCTCCTGAGTACCTGAGTCTGCACACAAAAGGTGCAGGGAGTAGGGGTGAGTACTAAGTACTCAGTGAGTAATAAAGATATACAAGTAGCTGAAAATAAGAAATCCACAGAATACCACAATATATAGCTACACTACAGTCCGAATCTCCTACGAACTAGCATCAATAGTACAATTCAGCTACCACAGAGTAATTTAACAAATAAAGATGCAATGCAATGCACATAACCGCTACGGCGTGTAGCCCGATCCAATTTAACGTCGACGACGCTCACTGGGGGTGTGTACAGACTCCGGAGGGGCTCCTACAGCCCAAGCGCAATACTACTGCGGCGTGCAGTCCGATCCTCATATCAACCACTGCGGCGTGCAGCCCGATCCCATACTCAGTCCACAATAAGCAATTAAGTCACAAAACAGTTCATTTTCCTTAATTCCAGTTCTCAATTCATAATTTATGAAAAATACTTTAACCTTATTAAATTTGTAAAAGCCGGTGACTTAGCATTTCAAAAGTGTGATTACAATTTCCAGGACTGAGATCAATGATTTAAGCAATTATAGCTATCACATAATTATTGTCCTCTAAGGACGCTACAGATCGGCACAAGGCCCCCAAACAAGGCTTACAGCCCAAAATTATATCAAATACAGTGTATTTCCAACACTAATAACATATTATTCATTTCCGGGATGGACCAAGTCTCGATCCCCAGTCACAATCAATCCCGCACCTGCCACGGTGTGCGAGCCACGCCCTACTAGCGTCACAATGTGCTAAGCCGGGGTTTCGAACCCTCAGACTACCATATACACAAACTACTCACCTCTAGCCGGTCGTAGACTCGTCCGCGATGCCTTTTCCTTTGAATTTAGCTCCCTCGTGCGTAGAATCTAGTCAAACCACAATAATTATATCAAATACGGGTCAAAGAATCATAACCCATTTTAATTTACATGAAATTCGCATAAATACACTAAGTTGGTAAAACCCGACCCCGGGCCCACTGCTCGGAAAATTCCGAAATTAGTACCAACGCGACCCTCACTCGCCACGAGTCCGTGCATATAAAATTTATCAAAATCGGAGTTCAAATGGCCTCCCAAAACTCAAAATCCCGTTTTCACTATCTAGGCCACATTTCTTCAAGATTTCAACCCAATTTCATGAAGATTGATGTTAATTCTACCATAAAATGATGTTTTTGAGTCAAGAATCTTACCTCCGATGAATACCCGATGATTTCCCAGGTGATTTCCTCGAGTTTTCTTCTCTCTAGGGCTCAAAATTGTGTTTTGGGTTAATGAACCCGTAACCCCTCTATTCTGTGATTTAATTCACTGCCAGAGCAGTTTGCTCTACGCGATCGCGACTCGCCTCACGCGATCGCGATGTTCAAATATTCGGCCTTCCTGCGATCGCGTAGCACAAATTTCCCTAGACCCCATTTCTCTTCTACGCGATCGCGTAGATGCTCATGCGATCGCGATGGCCACCCGGCTAACTCTACGCGATCGCGACTGGTGCTCCTGCGATCGCATTGGTCTAGCCCCTAACCCTACGCGATCGCGTCCCCCTCCCCGCGATCGCGGAGAGCAAAATCCTGCTGCATTTATGACAAGCAACCAGCCTTCTCATTTTTCCCAAAAATGGTCCGTTTGGACCCCCGGATTCATCCCGAGACCCCCGGGACCCCAACGAAAACCACCAACATACTCCAAAACATGATACGGACTTGTTCCAATCACAAAAACACCATCCTAAACATCAAAATCACCATTTACACACGAATTCAAGCCTAAGTTTCTTCAAAACTTTCAAAACTAACATTCAATCCAAAACCCGATCAAACGATGTCCGAATGACCTGAAAATTCGCAGATATATCCAAAATCCCATAACGAAGCTACAGAAATTGTCGGAATTCTATTCCGACCCTCGGATCAAAATATCACCTATCATCCAGTTTTTGCCAAAATTTAACCTTCGCCAATTCAAGCCTAAAACTACACCGGACCTCCGAATTCAATTCTGATTGCTCTCCTAAGTCATAAATGATCCCCCGAAACTAGTCGAATCATCGGAATCCGGTTTCGAGCACTCTAACTTAATAGTCAACTCTAGGTTGACTTCCCATATTCAAGCTTTCTTCAAACATGCTATTTGCTTCATTTTCAACCCGAATCACTCCTAACTCACCCGATATATTCTAATACTGATTTAAAAGCATAAGATATGTAAATGCAAGGTAACGGGGTGGTAATTCCCGTAACGACGGGCCGGGTCGTTACAAGTCCCAATCCAGGAGCTACAGGAATTGAACCCGCAGTCCCGATAACAGTATCCCTGGGTCTCCGGGAATCGAACCCGCAGCCCATGTCTTAATAAATCTCAAGATCTCTGAGAATCGAACCCGCAGTCTCTACCAATAACTCAGGATCTTCGGGAATCAAACCCGCAGTCTCTACCAATAACTCGGGATCTCCGGGAATCGAACCAGTAATCAATAACTCAGGATCTCTGGGAATCGAACCCGCAGTCCCTACCAATAACTCGGGATCTCGGGAATCGAACCCGCAGTCCCTACAAATAACTCAGGATCTCGGGAATCGAACCCGTAGTCCCTACAAATAAATCAGGATTTCGGGAATCGAACCCGCAGTCCCTACTAATATCACTCCGGGTCTCCGGGAATCGAACCCACAGCCCCGGGTCTCCGGGAATTGAACCCGCAGTCCACAAACACAGATAATAAAGGAACGCACAGAGAGAATATAATATGTTTAACTACAACTTCACCGAAACTAGTGCCAACAATTTATCAAGAAGTTCAAGTAAGTTAACTAGGCAATTAGACATGTTGAATCCTAGCTATTCATGCTTTTCAAACTAATACCGGGTAGAAGTAACGCTTTTATCAGCTAAGAGCAGGAATATCACTAATCGGACAATTCTAGTAAAGTGTGTGTTACAACAACTAGCGCATGTACACGTCCGTCACCTCGCGTACAAGGCATTTAAACTATCACACAATATCCTAGGGGTGAAAGTTCCCCCACATGAGGTTAGACAAGCCACTTACCTCAATTCCGGTACAAAACCGCTTAGAGACAACTCTCTTGCCACAAATGTCGGCCTCCACAGGCGTCGTATCTGATAAAAATCAATAGAATCATATCAAAATAGGCCAATTGGGAACTACCCAATCAAAACAATTCAAAATACTCCAAGACCCACAAGTTGTCAAAACCCGACTTTCGGTACGCTTATCGAAAAATCACGAAAGTTATATATTCGGGTTCCTTATCTCAATACGAGTCCGTGCATATAAAATTTATCGAAATCGGACTCCGTTTTCCCATCCAAATCAAAGATTTTCTAAAATTTAGGCCTAGGGCTCAAACCCTCCATTAACTGTGAAATAACCACGGATTTCATGATAAACTAACGAATTAAGGCCAAGAAACTTACCCCCGATGATATCCCAGCGATTCCCCGACTTCACCGAAACTAGTGCCAACAATTTATCAAGAAGTTCAAGTAAGTTAACTAGGCAATTAGACATGTTGAATCCTAGCTATTCATGCTTTTCTAACTAATACCGGTAGAAGTAATGCTTTTACCAGCTAAGAGCAGGAATATCACTAATCGGACAATTCAAGTAAAGTGTGTGTTACAACAACCAGCGCATGTACACGCCCGTCACCTCGCGTACAAGGCATTTAAACTATCACATAATATCCTAGGGGTGAAAGTTCCCCCACACGAGGTTAGACAAGCCACTTACCTCGATTTCGGTACAAAACCGCTAAGAGACAACTCTCTATTTCCATGAATGTCGGCCTCCACAGGCGTAGTATCTGATAAAAATCAATAGAATCATATCAAAATAGGCCAATTGGGAATTACCCAATCAAAACAATTCAAAATACACCAAGACCCACAAGTTGCCAAAACCCGACTTTTGGTACGCTTATCGAAAAATCACGAAAAGTTATATATTCGGGTTCTTTATCTCAATACGAGTCCGTGCATATAAAATTTATCGAAATCGGACTCCGTTTGCCTATCCAAATCAAAGATTTTCTAAAATTTAGGCCTAGGGCTCAAACCCTCCATTAACAGTGAAATAACCACGGATTTCATGATAAACTAACGAATTAAGGCCAAGAAACTTACCCCCGATGATCTCCCGATGATATCCCAGCGATTCCCCATCAATTTCTGTCCAAAAGCTCTCAAGTTGCTAAACAAAATGGAGGAAAATGACCCAAAAATCGCGGATATACTGCCTAGAATTTTCGTCGGTACTGTTCACGCGCGGACATTGTTCATGCGCGTGGGACAATGTTCACTGTTCACGTGCGGTTACTGTTCACTATTCATAAAATGCAGCAGCTTTTTCAAAAAAATTGCAGCACGGTTCTAACTCCGTCATACGAACTCGAAATTCGACGATTCTTTTTCCTATGGCTCCGTAATTTCGATACGGATCCAGTGGTTCAAAAAACTGAATTTGGATCTCATTTGCTCAGTCTAACATCAATTTTGCTCGTTAAATAATTAACTCACATTTTGCGTCAAAACCCAATCGCGACTCGATGAAATTAAACCAAAATTTTCAGACCAGTCCTATAATTCATGATTTAAATTCTCGAAGTCTCGAAATCAAATTTGGATCTCTAGAACTAAAATTAGACCTTTGGATCATTACATTTATGCTCAAAACGGCAAAAATCTTCCAAAAATGACCCGTTGGGCATCCGAATCACATCCGAGACCCTCGAGACCCCGACCAATAACACCAACCAGTCCCAAAACACATTATGGACTCGATCGAGGCCTCAAATCACATCAAACAACGCAAAAATTATGAATTAGCCTCCAATCCAAGCTTGATGAACTTTGAAGTTTCCAACTTCTATTTCCGATGCCGAAACCTATCAAATCAAGTCCGATTGACTTCAAATTTTGCACAGAAGTCCAAAATGACATAACAAAGCTACAAAAATTTTCGAAAATACATTCCGACCGTCGGATAACAATTTTACCTATCAATCGGGATTCACCAAAATACTAACTTTGCCAATTCAAGCTTAAATTCTACACCGTTCATCACAAAACTATTCCGGACACACTCCTAAGTCCCAAATCACCTAACGAAGCTATCCGAACCATAAGATTTGCATTTCGAGTCCGATATCAAAATTTCCACTTCCGGTCAAATTTTCTCAAAAACCTTCAATTTTCTATCTTTAGCCAAACGACTCCAAAATGACCTACGGACCTCCGAATTCACTTCCGATCGCGCTCCCAAATCCAGAATAACCATACGGAGCTACTCCCAGTCTCGGAATCCCAAACGGACATCAATAACACTAAAATGCATTTTAAGCCAAACGAATGCAATTTCTTCTAAAATGCTATCTTCCATAATGTGCGCCAAAACGCTCCCGAGTTATCCAAAACCCGATCCGGGCATACGCCCAAGTCCGAAATCATCATATGAACCTGTTGGAACCTTTAGATCCCAATTCCGAGGCCGTATACTCAAAATTTCAATCCTAGTTCATTTCTTCAATTTTAAGCTTCGGAAATGAGAATTTTCATTTAAATTTGACTCCAAACTTCTTGAATTTTAATTCTGACCATACACACAAGTCAATATACCTGAGATGAAGCTGCTCATGGCCTCAAACTGCCGAATGACGCACCGTAGCTCAAAACGACCGATTGGGTCGTTACAATCTCCCCCACTTAAACATACGTTCATCCTTGAACGTGCTGAGAACTACACTGATGGTGGTGGATAGGTTGACCAAGTCAGCTCACTTTATCCCAGTGTGTACTACTTATTCCTCAGAGCGGTTGGCAGAGATATTCATCCGTGAGATAGTAAGATTGCATGGAGTCCCCATTTCTATTATATCATACAGAGGTACCCAGTTCACTTCTCAGTTCTGGAGGACATTTCAGCGAGAATTGGGTTCACAGGTAGAGCTGAGCACAGCATTTCATCCACAGACGGATGGGCAGTCTGAGTGTACTATTCAAATATTGGAGGACATGTTGCGTGCTTGTGTCATTGATTTCGGCGGTTCATGGGCTGATTACTTGCCTCTTGCTGAGTTTGCTTATAATAATAGCTATCATTCCAGAATTCAGATGGCACCGTATGAAGCTTTATATGGGAGGCGGTGTAGGTCTCCAGTCGGTTGGTTCGAGCCCGGCAAGGCTAGGTTGTTGGGGACAGAGTTAGTCCAAGATACCTTAGACAAGGTGAAGGTGATTCAGGAGAGACTTCGCACAGCTCAGTCGCGTCAGAAGAGTTATGCGGACCGGAAGGTCCGAGATGTGTCTTATTAAGTAGGTGAGAAGGTGTTGCTGAAGGTTTCGCCTATGAAGGGTGTTATGAGGTTTGGAAAGAAAGGGAAGTTGAGCCCAAGGTTTATTGGACCTTTTGAGGTGCTTAGGAAAGTTGGGGAGGTGGCCTATATGCTTGCCTTGCCACCCAGTTTGTCGGGAGTTCACCCGGTGTTCCATGTATCTATGCTCCGGAAGTATGTCGGAGACCCGTCTCATGTGTTAGGACTTCAAGCACGATACGGCCTAGACGAGGACAAGACTTACGATGTGGAGCCGTAGCCATTTTGGGTCGACAGTGTTCGTAAGTTGAGATCCAAGGACATAGCTTCAGTGAATGTGTAGTGGAGAGGTCGTCCCGTGGAGGAAGCAACTTGGGAGACCGAGCAGGAGATGCGGAGCAGATATCCTCACTTGTTTGATGTTCCAGGTATGTTTCTTAACCCGCTCGCGGACGAGCGTTTGTTTAAGTTGGGGAGAATGTAACGACCCGGCCCGTCATTACGGGAATTACCACCCCGTTACCTTGCATTTACACATCTTTTGCTTTTAAATCAGTATTTGAATATATCGGGTGAGTTAGGAGTGATTTGGGTTGAAAATGAAAAAAATAGCATGTTTGAAGGAAGCTTGAATTTGGGAAGTCAACCAAGAGTTGACTATTGAGTTAGAGTGCTCGGAACCGGATTCCGATGATTCGAAGAGTTTCGGGGGATCATTTATGACTTAGGAGAGCAATCGAAATTGAATTCGGAGTTCCGGTGTAGTTTTAGGCTTGAATTGGCGAAGGTTGAATTTTGGCGAAAACCGGATGGTAGGTGATATTTTGATCCGGGGGTCGGAACGGAATTCCGACAATTTCTGTAGCTTCGTTATGTGATTTTGGATATGTCCGCAAATTTTCAGGTCATTCGGACATCGTTTGATCGGGTTTTGGATTGAATGTTAGTTTTGAAAGTTTTCAAGAAACTTAGGCTTGAATTCGTGTGTAAATGGTGATTTTTATGTTTAGGATGGTGTTTTTATGATTGGAACAAGTTCGTATCATGTTTTGGAGTACGTTGGTGGTTTTCGTTGGGGTCCTGGGGGCCTCAGGGATGATTTTGGACCATCAACCAGACATATGGGACTTGGCAAAATCTGCGGAAAACTGCAGGTTTCTGCCCAGTCATTTAGACCTTCGCGTTCGCGTGACATGGGTCGCATTCGCGAAGGCCAGATGAATCAAGCATCGCATTCGCGAGAAGGGGCGTTGCGTTTGCGTAGGGGCGTGAGGGTGAAGCTTCGCGTTCGCGTGAGGGGGTGCCGCGAACGCGTAGAAGGAAAATAGGCGCCGGGAATTTTGTTCATCGCGAACGCGTGGTGGAGTTCGCGTTCGCGTAGGGTAAGCCAAAGTTGAGCATCGCGAACGCGTGGTAGGCGTCGCGTTCGCGAAGAGTAAAAGGGAACTGGGAATCACGAACGCGTGGGAGCTCACGCGAACGCGTAGAGCAAACGGGTCTGGCAGTGAATTAAATCACAGAACAGAAGGCTCACGGGTTCATTAACCCAAAACTCGATTTTGAGCCCTAGAGAGAAGAAAACTCGAGGAAAACACTGAGAAATCATCGGATATTCATCGGAGGTAAGATTCTTGACTCAAAAACATCATTTTATGGTAGAAATAACATCAATCTTCATGAAATTGGGTAGAAATCTTGAAGAATTGTGGCATAGGTATTGAAAACGGGAGTTTGAGTTTTGGAAGGCCATTTGAACTCCGATTTTGATAAATTTTATATGCACGGACTCGTGGCGAGACGAGGATCGCGTTGGTACTAATTTCGGAATTTTTCGAGCAGTGGGCCTGTCACTACCCCAAATCCGGTCGTGATGGCGCCCAGCACATTGCTAAGCCAGCCTGACCAATCAATATCAACAACGGAGCTAGAAGCTCCTGAAGCTCATTTAAGCATATTAATTCATGAAATAACAACGATACAAATAACGAAAACGGGGAACCAAGTCCCATAATACATCAACTCCCATAGACCGAGGGTCAAGAGTCGTGAGCCTCTACTGAATATGAGTATATGAAAGTTTACAAGATACCAAGTACGGAAAGCAATGTCGATACAGAATCAAAACAGTAAGAAGGAATATCGGGTCCTGCGGACTCTGCAGCTACCTCGTATATCCCACAGACGTCGCCTCGCACAGCTACTGGATCACTGCTGAGAGGTACCTGGATCTGCACACAAGGTGCAGGGAGTAAAATGAGTACTGCTAGACATATATTATGCTTTTAAAACAGGATTAGAGTATATCGGGTGAGTTAGGAGTGATTTGGATTGAAAATGAAACAAATAGCATGTTTGAAGAAAGTTTGAATATGAAAAGTCAACCAAGAGTTGACTATTGAGTTAGAGTGCTCGGAACCGGATTCTGATGATTCGACTAGTTCCGGGGATCATTTATGACTTAGGAGAACAATCGGAATTGAATTCGGAGGTCCGGTGTAGTTTTAAGCTTGAATTGGCGAATGTTGAATTTTGGCGAAAACCGGATGGTAGGTGATATTTTGATCCGGGGTCGGAATGGAATTCCGACAATTTCTGTAGCTTCGTTATGTGATTTTGGATATGTCTGCAAATTTTCAGGTCATTCGGACATCGTTTGATCGGGTTTTGGATTGAATGTTAGTTTTGAAAGTTTTGAAGAAACTTAGGCTTGAATCCGTGGTTAATTGGTGATTTTGATGTTTAGTATGATGTTTTTATGATTGGAACAAGTTCGTATCATGTTTTGGAGTATGTTGGTGGTTTTCGTTGGGGTCCCGGGGGTCTCGGGATGAATCCGGGGGTCCAAACGGACCATTTTTGGAAGAAAAGAGAAAAGCTGGCTGCTGTCATAAACGCAGCAGACATTTGCTCTTCGCGATCGCGGGGATGGGGATGCGATCGCGTAGAGCTGGGGGCTAAGGCATCGCGATCGCAGGGTAAACAGTCGTGATCGCGTAGAATTAAACGGGTGTTAATTGCGATCGCAGGCTAATCTACGCGATCGCATAGAAGAAGAAATGGGTCCAGGGGAAAGGTGCTACGCGATCGCAGGAATGAAGGACGCGATCGCGTGAAGCAAGGTGACTGTGCATCGCGATCGCGTGAAGGATATCGCGATCGCGTGAGGCCGAGATTTTGAGCATCGCGATCGCGTGATGAAGATTGCTATCGCGTAGAAGGATCAGTTCTGGCAGTGAATTTAAGTCCAGAAATAGAGAGCTACGGGTTTACACCCCCAAAACACACATTTGAGCCCTAGAGAGAAGAAAACTCGAGGAAATCACTGAGAAGTCATCGGGTATTCGTCGGAGGTAAGATTCTTGACTCAAAAACATCAATTTATGGTAGTATCAACATCAATCTTCATGAAATTGGGTTGAAATCTTGAAGAAATGTGGCCTAAATATTGAAAACGGGAATTTTGGATTTGGGAGGCCATTTGAACTCCGATTTCGATAAAATTTATATGCACGGACTCGTGGCGAGATAAGGATCGCGTTGGTGCTAATTTCGGAATTTTCCGAGCAGTGGGGCCCGGGGTCGGGTTTTACCAACTTAGTGTAATTATACTAATTTCATGTAAATTGAAGTGGGTTATGATTATTTGACCCGTATTTGATGTAATTATTGTGATTTGACTAGATTCCACGCGCGAGGGAGCTAAATTCAAAGGAAAAGGCATCGCGGGCGATTCTACGACCGGCTAGAGGTGAGTAATAGATGTGGGTGATGACCAGCGGGTTCGAAACCCCGGTATACCACTTTGTGACGCTGTATAGCGGCGAGACACGCACACTCTCGAGAGTGCGGGGTCGATCATGAATTGGAGACTATATATTAGTCCAACCTATTGATACTGTATTATTGGCTATTCTAGAGCCGTCGAACCTCCTTCTCGGATGGTCTCGGATGGTTGTATATATATATATTGTGATAATGGCCACTCTTGAGCCGAGGAACCCCCTTCTCGGGCGGTTGATTATACATGTGGGCCGTGAGCCAGTTATTGGATCCCGCGAGGATCATTATCATTGTCTTATCATATAGACATGCTAGTTTACTACTAGTCCGCAGCTATTTTTGTTATTATGCAAATTCCAATCTCTGGAACTTGATATTACTGTTTTCCAACTGAAAAATGATAAAAGAGTTTTCAAAAACTACTTTTGAGCCTGCGAGGCTGTATCTGCATATTAGCTGACTAGTAGTGGATCGGGCTGCGCGCCGCAGCGAGATATATGTTAGATCGGACTGCACGCCGCAGGAATATCTCTATGAGATGTGCTTGGGCTGTGGGAGCCCCTCCGGAGTCTGAACCCCCACAGTGAGCACGGGTACCCAAAATTGGAGTCGGGCCACGCGCCGTAGCGGTCATATCATGCATTGCATTGCATTTAGCTACATCTGCTAGCTGTTATGCTATTTATTGGTATTTGTTGGTACAGGCACAGTGAAGATTGATTCTATGACAAGGTAGCTGATTGTAGCTTTACATAGTGCTTTATTGCGGATTTCTTATCTGCGCTGTCTTACCCTTGTTTATTACCACCGAGTCTGGCAGTACTCATTTTACTCCCTGCACCTTGTGTGCAGATCCAGGTACCTCTCAGCAGTGATCCAGTAGCTGTGCGAGGCGACGTTTGTGGATATTCGAGGTAGCCGCAGAGTCCGCAGGACCCGATATTCCTTCCTACTGTCTTTTGATTTTGTATTGACATTTCTTTCCGCACTTGGTATTTTGTAAACCTTTATACACTCATGTTCAGTAGAGGCTCATGACTCTTGACCCTTGGTCTATGGGAGTTGATGTATTATGGGACTTGGTTCCCCGTTTTCGTTATATATATCGCTGTTATTTCTTGAATTAATTTGCTTAAATGGGTTAAAGAGAGCTTCTAGCTCCGTGGTTGTTGATTGGTCGGGCTGGCCTAGCAGTGTGCTGGGCGCCATCATGACCGGATTTGGGGTCGTGGCAAGTTGGTATCAGAGCCTAGGTTTACTAGGCCTCACGAGTCTTGAGCCGGTTAGTAGAGTCTCGTGGATCGGTACGGGGACGCCTGTACTTATCCTCGGGAGGCTGCGAACCTTTAGGAAACACTCCACTTTCTTGAACTCTGTCGTGCGATCTTGTTGTTCTGTGAACTGAACTTCTATATTCTATTCTCTCGCGATGGCGAGAACGCGAGCATCGGGACGAGGTGGACGACCTCCATTGCCACCTGTTAGAGGCCGTGGGCGAGGTCGTGCTAGAGTTAGAGGTAGGGCAGCTGAGGCAGTGCCAGCTGACCCGCCTGTTGTACCAGTTCAGGAGCAGCTCCCAGTGGTTGATGCTCCAGCAGCCCCAGTTCATGGCAAGACTATATCTAGTGCTATTCCTGGTCTTCAGGAGACTCTTGCTCAGATATTATCAGTGTGTTCTGGTTTGGCTCAGGTAGTTTCAGCTACCGCTGCTGTAGCTACATCTCAGTCAGGGGGTGGTCAGTAGACCCCTGCAGCTCGCACACCTGACCCGGTTGTTCAGGGACTTCAGACGCCAGAGGCGGTCCTCGCTCAGGTGGTTGCACCGGTTATTCCTCCAGCAGTACCAGCTCCAGCTCCAGAGCATATGATTCAGGCTATGCCCGACGATGGGCAGCATCGTCTTGAGAGATTTGCAGACTTCACCCACCCCATTTCACGTGGCGTCGAGGGCGAGGATGCCCGTGGTTTCTTGGATAGTTGTCGAAGACGCCGCGTACGGACTGGTATTCTCGAGTCCGGCGGAGTTTCATTTACTACATTTCCGCTCACCCGGTCCCGCATTTGATTGGCGGGAGGAGTTTGAGAGGCGTAGGCCTCGGGAGAGAAGCACCTCTCACACGGCAGCAGTTCTCTACTCTCTTTCTAGAGAAATATGTACCCCGGTCTCGTCGCGAGGAGCTACGTCGCCAGTCCGAGTGGTTGATTCAGGGCGACATGTCTGTGACCCCAGTATGAGCTTAGATTCACTCAGCTGGCTAGGCATGCCACATGGATGATCCCCACTGACAGGGAGAGGATCAGGAGGTTCATCGATGGCCTCAACTACTCTATCCGTATTCTTGTGACCAGCGAGCGAGTTCTGTCATCATCGTTTGAGCAGGTTGCCGATATGGCACGCTCCATCGAGGCGGATCGTCGCCGAGAGAGAGAGGAGCGGGAGGCCAAGAGGCCTCGCAGTTCTGGGCAGTTTCAGTGGTGCTCCATCTAGAGGGCATTCCCAGCAGAGCAGAGGTCGCTCATCTAGACCTTCTCATTCGAGCCGCCCAGAGCAGAGCGGAGGTTCTTATGGTCGTGGTCGACAGGGGTTTCAGCCTAGGGTTCATCTGTGGCGAGGTGATCCCTTCAGTTCCCTTCTCCAGCTCCCGGTAGTTGTTACGAGTGTGGTGAGTTTGGCCACACGAGGAGACAATGTCCTCGGCTTCGCAGTGGTAGGTCTCAGCAGAGGGATCATCCTTCCTCTTCTACTCCATCTTCAGTGCCATCCCAGTCTAGTAGGGTGAGGGTCAATCATCTAGTGGTCACCCCATGAGTGTTGAGCGATCTATGCACTTCCTGACAGGCGTGATGCAGTTGCCTCCGATGCAGTGATTACAGGTATCATTTCTGTCTGTCACAGAGATGCCTCCGTTCTATTTGATCCAGGGTCCACATATTCTTACGTGTCCTCTTATTTTGCACGTCATTTGGGTGCGACTCGTGGTAGTCTTGATTTACCTGTTCATGTATCCACCCCCGTGGGTGATACGATTGTCGTGGATCATGTCTATAGATCCTGTGTTATATCTATTGGGGGTCTGGAGACCCAGGCAGATTTGTTATTGTTGGGTATGGTGGACTTTGATGTTATATTGGGTATGGACTGGTTGTCTCCGTATCATGCTATATTGGACTGTCATGCTAAGACAGCTACGTTGGCCATTCCTGGTATTTCTCAGATTGAGTGGCGGGGTTCGACTGATTTCGTCCCTAGCCGTGTTATTTTGTTCTTAAAAGCTCAGAAGATGGTTGAAAAAGGGTGTTTGTCGTACTTAGCATTTGTGAGAGATGTGGGAGCTGAGTCTCCTAGCATTGATTCCGTACCTTTGGTGAGGGATTTTCCAGATGTATTCCCCTCAGACCTGCCGGCATGCCGCCGGACAGGGATATTGATTTTGGCATTGACCTGGTGCCGGGCACTCAGCCCATATCCATTCCTCCTTATCGGATGGCACCAGCTGAGTTGAAAGAACTGAAAGAGCAACTTCAAGAGCTTCTGGATAAGGGTTTCATCCGCCCTAGTGTGTCTCCGTGGGTGCGCCGGTATTATTTGTTAAAAAGAAAGATGGTTCCATGCGAATGTGTATTGATTATAGGCAATTGAACAAAGTGACAGTGAAGAACAAGTACCCTCTACCGCGCATAGATGATTTGTTTGATCGGTTACATGGTGCGAGGGTGTTTTCTAAGATTGATCTTCGTTCAGGCTATCATCAACTGAAGATCAGGGACTCGGATATTATGAAGACTGCATTCAGGACCCGATATGGTCATTATGAGTTTCTTGTGATGTCGTTTGGGCTGACCAACGCCCCAGCAGCATTTATGCATATGATGAACAGTGTGTTCAGGCCTTATTTGGATTCATTTGTGATTGTGTTCATTGATGACATTCTAGTCTACTCCCGTAGTCGGGAGGAGCATGCTCAGCATTTGAGTATTGTGTTGCAGAGATTGAGGGAGGAGAAGCTATATGCTAAATTCTCCAAGTGTGAGTTTTGGCTCGAGTCCGTGGCATTTCTGGGACACGTGGTGTCTCGTGATGGTATTCAGGTTGATCAGAAAAAGATAGAGGCGGTGCAGAGTTGGCCTAGACCGTCCTCAGCTACAGAGATCGGGAGTTTTCTTGGCTTGGCGGGGTATTATCGCCGGTTCGTTCATGGATTTTCATCCATTGCTTCTTCATTGACTAAATTGACCCGTAGGGTGCACCATTCGTGTGGTCGGACGAGTGCGAGAGATCTTTCAGAAGCTCAAGACGCCTTTGACCACAGCTCCAGTAGTTAGTATTGCCATCGGCTTCAGTGTTCATATACCGTTTATCGTGATGCCTCGATAGCGGGGATAGGTTGTGTGTTGATGCAGGAAGGTAAGGTAATCGCTATGCTTCTCGTCAGCTAAAGCCCCACGAGAAAAACTACCCCGTTCATGATTTGGAGTTAGCCGCTATTGTTCATGCCTTGAAGATTTGGAGGCATTATCTATACGGTGTGTCTTGTGAGGTGTATATACCGACCACCGCAGCCTTCAGCATTTGTTTAAGCAAAAAGATCTAAATTTGAGGCAACGGAGATGGCTTGAATTGCTTAAAGACTATGATATTACTATCTTGTACCATCCCGGGAAAGCCAATGTAGTGGCTGATGCATTGAGCCGGAAGGCCATTAGTATGGGCAGTTTGGCGTATATTCCAGTTGGGGAGAGACCCCTTGCATTTGATGTTCAGGCGTTAGCTAATCAGATGGTAAGGCTGGATATTTCTGAGCCCAGTCAGGTGATGGCTTATGTAGTAGCTCGTTCTTCTTTATATGATCGTATTCGAGAGCGCCAGTATGATGATCCACACTTACTTGTCCTTAAGGACAGAGTTTAGCATGATGATGCCAGAGATGTCACCATTGATAGTGACGGCGTATTGAGGATGCAGGGCCGGATATGCGTGCCCAATGTTGATGGCCTTCGTGAGTTGATATTGGAGGAGGCCCACAGCTCGCGGTATTCTATTCATCCAGGAGCCGTGAAGATGTATCAGGACTTGAAGCAGCATTACTGGTGGAGAAAGATGAAGAAAGATATTGTGAGCCATGTGGCTCGGTGTCTAAACTGTCAGCAGGTCAAGTATGAGCATCAGAGACCCGGTGGTGTATTCCAGCGTATTAATATTCCGGAGTGGAAGTGGGAAAGAATAACTATGGACTTTGTTAGTGGACTCCCTCGGACGGCGAGGAAGTTTGATTCAGTTTGGGTGGTGGTGGATAGGTTGACTAAGTCAGCTCACTTCATCCCAGTGTGTACTACCTATACCTCGGAGCGGTTGGCAGAGATATTCATCCGTGAGATAGTGAGATTGCATGGAGTTCCTATTTCCATTATATCGGACAGAGGTACCCAGTTCACATCTCAGTTCTGGAGGACATTTCAGCGAGAGTTGGGTTCACAGGTGGAGCTGAGCACAGCATTTCATCCACAGACGGATGGGCAGTCTGAGCGTACTATTCATATATTGGAGGACATGTTGCGTGCTTGTGTCATTGATTTTGGTGGTTCATGGGCTGATTATTTGCCTTTGGCGGAGTTTGCTTACAACAATAGCTATCAGTCAAGCATTCAGATGGCACCGTATGAAGCTTTATATGGGAGGCGGTGCAGGTCTCCAGTTGGTTGGTTCGAGCCCGGCGAGGCTAGGTTGTTGGGGACAGAGTTAGTCCAAGATGCCTTAGACAAGGTAAAGGTGATTCAGGAGAGACTTCGCACGGCTCAGTCGCGTCAGAAGAGTTATGCGGACCGGAAGGTCCGAGATGCGTCCTATTCAGTGGGTGAGAAGGTGTTGCTGAAGGTTTCGCCTATGAAGGGTGTTATGAGGTTTGGAAAGAAAGGGAAGTTGAGCCCAAGGTTTATTGGACCTTTTGAGGTGCTTAGGAAAGTTGGGGAGGTGGCTTATATGCTTGCTTTGCCACCCAGTTTGTCGGGAGTTCACCCGGTGTTCCATGTATCTATGCTCCGGAAGTATGTCGGAGACCCGTCTCATGTGTTGGACTTCAACGCGATACAGCTAGATGAGGATTTGACTTATGATGTGGAACCAGTAGCCATTTTGGGTCGACAGGTTCGTAAGCTGAGATCCAAGGACATAGCTTCAGTGAAAGTGCAGTGGAGAGGTTGTCCCGTGGAGGAAGCAACTTGGGAGACCGAGCAGGAGATGCGGAGCAAATATCCACACTTATTTGATACTCCAGGTATGTTTTTAACCCGCTCGCGGACGAGCGTTTGTTTAAGTTGGGGAGAATGTAACGACCCGGCCCGTCGTTACGGGAATTTCCACCCCGTTACCTTGCATTTACATATATTATGCTTTTAAAACAGTATTAGAGTATATCGAGTGAGTTAGGAGTGATTTGGATTGAAAATGAAACAAATAGCATGTTTGAAGAAAGCTTGAATATGAAAAGTCAACCAAGAGTTGACTATTGAGTTAGAGTGCTCGGAACCGGATTCTGATGATTCGACTAGTTCCGGGGATCATTTATGACTTAGGAGAACAATCGGAATTGAATTCGGAGGTCCGGTGTAGTTTTAAGCTTGAATTGGCGAATGTCGAATTTTGGCGAAAACCGGATGGTAGGTGATATTTTGATCCGGGGGTCGGAATGGAATTCCGACAATTTCTGTAGCTTCGTTATGTGGTTTTGGATGTGTCTGCAAATTTTCAGGTCATTCGGACATCGTTTGATCGGGTTTTGGATTGAATGTTAGTTTTGAAAGTTTTGAAGAAACTTAGGCTTGAATCCGTGGTTAATTGGTGATTTTGATGTTTAGTATGATGTTTTTATGATTGGAACAAGTTCGTATCATGTTTTGGAGTATGTTGGTGGTTTTCGTTGGGGTCCCGGGGGTCTCGGGATGAATCCGGGGGTCCAAACGGACCATTTTTGGGAGAAAAGAGAAAAACTGGCTGCTGTCATAAACGCAGCAGACATTTGCTCTCCGCGATCGCGGGGATGGGGATGCGATCGCGTAGAGCTGGGGGCTAAGGCATCGCGATCGCAGGGTAAACAGTCGCGATCGCGTAGAATTAAACGGTGTTAATCGCGATCGCAGGCTAATCTACGCGATCGCGTAGAAGAAGAAATGGGTCCAGGGGAAAGGTGCTACGCGATCGCAGGAATGAAGGACGCGATCGCGTGAAGCAAGGTGACTGTGCATCGCGATCGCGTGAAGGATATCGCGATCGCGTGAGGCCGAGATTTTGAGCATCGCGATCGCGTGATGAAGATCGCGATCGCGTAGAAGGATCAGTTCTGGCAGTGAATTTAAGTCCAGAAACAGAGAGTTACGGGTTTACACCCCCAAAACACACATTTGAGCCCTAGAGAGAAGAAAACTCGAGGAAATCACTGAGAAGTCATCGGGTATTCGTCGGAGGTAAGATTCTTGACTCAAAAACATCAATTTATGGTAGTATTAACATCAATCTTCATGAAATTGGGTTGAAATCTTGAAGAAATGTGGCCTAAATATTGAAAACGGGAATTTTGGATTTGGGAGGCCATTTGAACTCTGATTTCGATAAAATTTATATGCACGGACTCGTGGCGAGATAAGGATCGTGTTGGTGCTAATTTCGGAATTTTCCGAGCAGTGGGGCCCGGGGTCGGGTTTTACCAACTTAGTGTAATTATACTAATTTCATGTAAATTGAAGTGGGTTATGATTATTTGACCCGTATTTGATGTAATTATTGTGGTTTGACTAGATTCCACGCGCGAGGGAGCTAAATTCAAAGGAAAAGGCATCGCGGGCGATTCTACGACCGGCTAGAGGTGAGTAATAGATGTGGGTGATGACCAGCGGGTTCGAAACCCCGGTATACCACTTTGTGACGTTGTATAGCGGCGAGACACGCACACTCTTGAGAGTGCGGGGTCGATCGTGAACTGGAGACTACATATTAGTCCAACCTGTTGATACTGTATTATTGGCTATTCTAGAGCCGTCGAACCTCCTTCTCGGATGGTCGCATATATATATATATATATTGTAATGATGGCCACTCTTGAGCCGAGGAACCCCCTTCTTGGGCGGTTGAGTATACATGTGGGCCGTGAGCCACTTATTGGATCCCGCGAGGATCGTTATCATTGTCTTATCATATAGACATGCTAGTTTACTACTAGTCCGCAGCTATTTCTTGTTATTATGCTAATTCCAATCTCTGGAACTTGATATTACTGTTTTCCAATCGAAAAATGATAAAAGAGTTTTCAAAAACTACTTTTGAGCCTCGCGAGGCCGTATCCGCATATTAGCCGACTAGTAGTGGATCGGGCCGCACGCCGCAGCCGAGATATATGTTGGATCGGACCGCACGCCGCAGAATATCTCTACGAGACGTGCTTGGGCCGTAGGAGCCCCTCCGGAGTCCGAACTCCCACAAGTGAGCACGGTACCCAAAATCGGAGTCGGGCCACGCGCCGTAGCGGTCATATCATGCATTGCATTGCATTTAGCTACATCTACTAGCCGTTATGCTATTTATTGGTATTTGTTGGCACAGGTACAGTGAAGATTGATTCTATGACAGGGTAGCCGATTATAGCCTTACATAGTGCTTTATCGCGGATTTCTTATCTCGCGCCGTCTTACCCTTGTTTATTACCACCGAGTCCGGCAAGTACTCATTTTACTCCCCGCACCTTGCGTGCGATCCAGTGTACCTCTCGACGAAGTGATCCGCAGAGCCGTGCGAGGCGACGTTTGTGGATATTCGAGGTAGCCGCAGAGTCCGCAGGACCCGATATTCCTTCCTACCTGTCTTTTGATTTTGTATTGACATTTCTTTCCGCACTTGGTATTTTGTAAACCTTTATACACTCATGTTCGGTAGAGGCTCATGACTCTCGACCCTTGGTCTATGGGAGTTGATGTATTATGGGACTTGGTTCCCCGTTTTCGTTATATATATCGCTGTTATTTCTTGAATTAATTTGCTTAAACGGGTTAAAGAGAGCTTCTAGCTCCGTGGTTGATATGGTTTGGTCAGGTGGCTTAGCAATGTGTCGGGCGCCATCACGACCGGATTTGGGGTCGTGACATGCACACAAGGTGCGGGGAGTAAAATGAGTATCGCCTGGACTCGGTGGTAATAAACAAAGGTAAGACAACGAGCAGATAAGAAATCCGCAATAAAGCACTATGTAGCTGTACTCAAATACCCTGTCACGGAATCAATATCGACTATACCTGTATCAACAAGTACCAGCAAAACAGTATAACAGCTAGCAGATGTAGCTAAATGCAATGCAATGCATGATATGACCACTACGGCGCGTAGCCCGATCCAATTTGGGTACCCGTGCTCACTGTGGGGGTTCAGACTTCGGAGGGGCTCCTACAGCCCAAGCACAATATCACTGTGGCGTGCAGTCCGATCCAACATATATATATATATACCGCTGCGGCGTGCAGCCCGATCCACTACCGGTCAGCTAATATGCAAATACAGCCTCGCGGGCTCAAAAGTAGTTTTGAAAACATCTTTTATCATTTTTTAGTTGGAAACAGTAATATCAAGTTCCAGAGATTGGAAATAGCATGATAACAGAAATAGCTACGGACTGGTAGTAACTAACATGTCAATATGAGAGACAATGATAACGATCCTCGCGGGATCCAATAACTGGCTCACGGCCCACATGTATACTCAACCGCCCAAGAAGGGGGTTCAACGGCTCAAGAGTGGCCAATATCACAATATATAGTATGCAACCATCCGAGAAGGAGGTTCACCGGCTCAAGAATAGCCAATATCACAATATAATGTCAACAAGTCGGACTAAGTCATAGTCCCCAATCACAATCGACCCCGCACTCATAGTAGAGTACGTGTCTCGCCGCTATATAGCGTCACAAAGTGGTATACCAGGGTTTCGAACCCGCTGGTCATCTCCCACATCCATTACTCACCTCGACTCGGCTCGGTGACTACTCCGCAATGCCCTTGCCACGAGAATCAAGCTCCGCACGCATAGAATCTGATCAAATACAGAAGAAACGCAACAAATTAGGCCAATGGGATGAGACCCAATCAAAACAACTCAATTTACATCAAAATTCCCAAAGTTGTTAAAACCCGACTTTCGGTACGCTTCTCGAAAAATCACGAAAGTCACATATTCGGAACCCTCATCTCAATGCGAGTCTAAGCATATCAATTTTACCAAATTCGGACTCCATTTGCCCATTCAAAACCTTGATTTTCTAAAGTTCAAGCCTAGGGTTAAATCTTCCATGAATCACCCCAAATTCCTCCATTTTCATGATATAATTGCATAATATTATCAATACTAATCATAGTTTAAGTCCATAGTTGATTACCCGATGATTTCCCTTGAGTTTCTCTTCAAAATCGCCCAAATCGCCTCTAAAGCCGAGACCCAAATGTGTGAAATATTTCTGAAATTTTCTAACTTCTCATACAATTAACTCACTGCGATTTTCGCTTCTGCGGACAATTTTCCGCCCCTGCGGAATCGCTTCTGCGACCAATAGGTTGCTTCTGCGCACCCAGGCCTATTTGGCCATTTCCGCACCTACGATCCAAGGGCCGCTCCTACGAGTCTGCTCCTGCGGATTTTCATCCGCCCCTGCAGTCCTTTCCGCCTCTGCGATCAAGTGTCTGCTCCTGCGGACTCGCCTATGCGATCAATCACCCGCTTCTGCGGACTCCCCATTTCCCCTCTTGACTGCTTCTGCGGTCTACCCTTCGCTCCTACAATGCCGCCTCAGCGGACATTTTTCCGCTTCTGCGAAGACAAGCGCTCCTGCGCCCCCATTTCCGCAGGAGCGAAAACAACAGAACCAGAACACTCCCCTGCAATTTTCCACATTTTCTCCCGTTTAGCCATCCGAAAACACCCCGAGGCCCCCGGGACCTCATCCAAACACACAAACACATCCTAATACCTTATTCAAACTTGCTCCAATCCTCAAAACACGTCTAATAACATCAAAACCCATAATTCACATCAAATTCAAGCCTAAATTCCTTAAAACATTCCGAATTACACATTCAATCAAAAACCCGACCAAACGACGTCCAAATGACCTGAAATTTTGCAGGCACATCCAAAATCACCTAACGGAGCTACTGCAACTGTCGGAATTCCATTCCGACCCCGGATCAAAATCTCACCTACCGTTCGGATTTCGCCAAAATTCAACCTTAGCCAATTCAAGCCTATTTCTATACCGGGCCTACAAATTCAATTCCGATCGCTCCCCTAAGTCATAAATGACCTCACGCAACTAACCAAATCATCAGAATTCAATTCCGAGCCCTCTAACCAAATAGTCAACTCCGGGTTGACTTTCCTCATTCAAGTTTCCTTCTAAAAGGCTATATGCCTCATTTTCAATCCAAATCAGGCCATTTGAACTCCGATTTCGATAAATTTTATATGCACGGACTCGTGGCGAGATGAGCATAGCAGGGTGGTAATTCCCGTGACGACTGGCCGGGTCGTCACAGGGCCCATGGTTGGGTTTTACCAACTTAGTGTATTTATGCGAATTTCATGTAAATTGAAATGGGTTATGATTCTTTGACCCGTATTTGATATAATTATTGTGGTTTGACTAGATGCTACACACGAGGGAGCTAAATTCAAAGGAAAAGGCATCGCGGACGAGTCTACGACCGGCTAGAGGTGAGTAGTTGGTGTATATGGTAGCCTGAGGGTTCGAAACCCCGGCTTAGCACATTGTGACGCTAGTAGGGCGTGGCTCGCACACCGTGGCAGGTGCGGGATTGATTGTGACTGGGGATTGAGACTTGGTCCATCCCGGATGTGAATAATATGCTATTAGTGTTGGAAATACACTGTATTTGATATATTTGTGGGCGGTAAGCCTTGTTTGGGGCCTTGTGCCGACCTGTAGCGTCCTTAGAGGATAATATTTATGTGATAGCTATATTTGCTTAATCACTGATCTGAGTCCTGGAAATTGAAATCACACTATTTACATGCTAAGTTACCGGTTTTTGCAAATTTAATAAAGTTAAAGTATTTTTCATAAATTATGAACTGGAAACCGGAATTAAGAAAAATGAACTGTTTGTGACTTATTTGCTTATTGTGGATTGAGAATGGGTCGGGCTGCACGCCACAGTGGTTGATTGAGGATCGGGCTGCACGCCGCAGCAGTATTGCGCTTGGGCTGTGGGAGCCCCTCCGGAGTCTGTACACACCCCCAATGAGCGCCGTCGACGTTAAACGGATCGGGCTACACGCCGTAGCGGTTATGTGCATTGCATTGCATCTTTATCTGTTGATTTACTCTGTGGTAGCTGTATTGTACTGTTGTTGCTAGTTCGTAGAAGGATCGGACTGTAGTTTAGCTTCATTCTGTGGTAATCTGTGGATTCCTTACTTTCACCTGCTTATATATATTTATTACTCACTGAGTACTTAGTACTCACCCCTACTCCCTGCACCTTTTGTGTGCAGACTCAGGTACTCAAGAGCAGTAGACATGCAATTCTAGCGTTTGCAGTGTCATATCGAGTTGCTGAGGTAGCTGCCAACGTTCGCAGAACCTAGCTTCTCCTCTCCTTTCCCGTTGTTATTTTGTATTTTGTATTCGGACTTGAGTATTTCTATACAGTACTCTCTATTCCTGTTGGGTTTTGTTAGAGGCTCTAGACTTGTGACTCCGGATCTTTGGGAGTGTCAGTATTTTGTTCATTATTATTATTATTGGAGTTCTTTAACTCATATATTCTTCTTGGAATGTCTATTTGGGACTGATAGTCGTTGTGATAAGTAATAGTTGGTCCGGCTGGCCTAGCTTAATTGTTGGGCGCCATCACGACCGGATTTGGGTCGTGACATTCCCCCTTCTTCTTCCCGAGCATAAATTTTTGGTATATCAAATTTCCTCGTACTGCACTTATTATACTTTTTTCTATAGGTTGTATAATTCTATAATCTGCTAGATAAATTTCTATTGGTGTATCTATCCCTTCTCTAAAACATGCCTTTATTAATATTTCAGTTCCTCCTAGATGTACATATTTAATTGGGTTTTTGCCCTTATATCCTGTATTTCTTTATTTATTATTCGTTTATTTATTATTTTGTATTTTAGCTTTTCCTTTGGTGTATTTACAATCTATTATGTGTTCTCTTTGGCTAATTACATAGTATTCTTCTTTACTTCTTTTAAACCAGTTTTTCATTTTTGGTATATCTAATATTTTTTCTACACTTAAGTCTAATTCCTTTCCTTTTATTTGTTTAAATATATTTTCATCAAATATTACTTTTTGTTCCGTAGATTCTTTATCTTGGTATTCTTCTTGTGTTATTATATTTATTTCTTTTTCAGTCATCTGTTAATTCATTGTCTTCATTATCTGATTCTAGTATTGATTCATTTTCTGATAATTCATATATACTATCATTGCTTTCTAATTCATAGTCTATGTATTCCATTTGTACGTATTCTTCGTCGTTTATTATTATTTCGGATACTTGCTTAGCTCTTTGATTTTTAGGTATTTTACAATCTTTTGCTAAATGTCCTAGTTTTCCGCAATTATAACATTTACATTCTGATAATTTTTTCTTAGGTCGGTACTGCCTTTTGTTATTAAATTTCTTTACATAATATCTTCGTCTAGGTTTTTTATACTTAAATTTTGACTTATACTTTTTGTATTTTTTAATTTTATTATGATTTTTATTATAGTATCTTTTATTGCATCCAAACTGGGTGTTGTTTTATCTTTACAACATGCTAAGTTTTTTATTGACGTTTTTTCCATTTTAATTTCTTCTTTATGTTTTTCACATAATTCTGCAAACCAATTTTGTAAGTATTTAATTCTTGCTCCTAAAGTATCTTGTAATGCTGCATTATTCCAATCTTTTAATATTTTTGAACTAAATGGTTCTGGTAATTTTGAAAAATATAATTTTCTTATTTCTTTACTTTCCTCTATACTATATATTCCATTATAGTAAAATTCTTTAAATGCACATGTATATTCGTCTATGTAACACATATTACATATTGCTAATTTTGACATTAAATTTCTATTTAATTTTTTTTCTTTATGCTATTCTACCACTTCTGTTTCTGCACTACTAAATTCATTTCTTATAGTTGTTTCATATTTATGCAAAATTTCTATAGCTGTTGTAGCTTTTTCACCATCTAGTTTTTTATCATTTCTTAATACTCCTAAGGCATCTTTAGTTATATTTTATAACCATAACTTAGTTGTTCCTATTAACGTTCTTTCTATGTATTCTGGTACATCTGATATTCCTATTTTATTGTCTATAATCTGTTTCGTCATGTATCATACCCATAACTGGATTGTCTTATTTATATCTTTTACACAGTCTAGATCTAAAAAATTATTTTGTATTATTGTTGGTATTTGTGTTGGAATCCATTTTGTATATCTTGGTTCTCTATCATTTCTATATGTTTTCTTATAATTATTTTCATAATTTATATAACTTTTTTGCTCTATTTGTGTATCTTTTGTTCCTGATGTACTAGGTTTTTCATCTATTATCGCATTTATTTCTATACGATCATTTTTACCTTCTTCATTTTGTTCGACTTGTGCTATATTTTCTAAGATTTCCGTATATGTTTCGCTTGTTTTTGAATAATTTTCGAAATCATTATTATTATTTGGTTCATTTTATTTCTTCTGTTCTAATTATTTCTAATTTTTCTTCTTGTAATTGTTCTTTGAATCTATTTATCTCAAGTTGTAACTTATTTTCTTGTTCTTTTTCTTTTTGTCTAGCTTCGTATAGTTCTTTTAACATGTTTAATTCTTTTTCTAATTCTATTATTTTAGCATTTTTTGTTTCTTCTATCTGTTTTATTTCTCTTTTTAATTGTTGTTTAATTTTTTCTATCTCATATTTTCGATCTATTTCCTCATTTTCTCTTGTTATTCTTACTAAAGCAGTTAAGCTATCTTCTAATTTTAGTGATTCTTTTTCTAACATTAGATATAAGTTGTCTCCTATTTTCTTATATTTTCTTCCTATATTGGAAAATACAATTTTTATTTTTAGTCCTTCTGGATTTTCATATGTTTTTTCGTCTACTGCAAATTCTTCTTTATTCATCTTTTAAGTTCTATTTTTTAAGTTGTATAATTAGTTTCCATTCTAATTCTGAAATTATATCTATGAGTTGTTCTAGTCTATCATTAATGTTTTTAGAGATTTTTAAGTAATTAAATTCACAATATAATCCATATAATTCATTTTTAATTATATCAGCTTCTTTTAATCTGTCTTGTTTATTACTAATATTATAACTGGTATTATTACTTTTTTCAGGTGTTTCCCAATGTCACCTTGTAGCTCTGGAATTTTATAGTCTTCTGATTGACTTATATCCGCATCTTTAGAGTCATGCTGCTGACATAGATTTTTGGCATCTTCTAGCTTTTGTATTCTTGTTCCCATATTATCCATTTGAGAGGATAATTTCTCAACGATTGAGATTATATCTTTTGTTGTATCTATTTCTTCAGTTTGTGTAGCTTTGTCTTGATAGGTAGTCTGCAATCATATTTTTGTTAGTACTAATTACTTCAATTGTAAATGTAAAATTCAGTATATTCAATACTGTCACGACCCGGATTTCCCACCATCGGGGGTCATGATGGCGCCTACTAGTGGAAGCTAGGCAAGCCAAATATTAATTACACCTCCATAAATTACCAAATTCTTATTAAGACTTTAAAATTAAAAACAAATAAATCACAGCGGAATAATTAAACTTAGCGGAAGACTTAGTCAATCTTATCAAATATGATAAAGAAAACCCCAAACATGATACACTACCCAAGACTGGTGTCATAATACTCACGAAGTTCTAAGAATAATACACACAATTATCTGAAAAAAAATATATAAGGTGTTTATCTCGAATACATGAGATAACTGAATGAAATACATAGATAGAAGAGACAACGGGTCCTGCGGACGCCTGCAAGGCTACCTCGTAGTCTCAGTAGTCGGAATATCCACAATCCCTACTGTCGCTGCTGCTGTCCGTAACCTGTATCTGCGCAAAAAGAGCGCAGAGTGTAGTATCAGCACAACCGACCCCATGTGCTCGTAAGTGCCTGGCCTATCCCAGCGAAATAGTGACGAGACTAAGGCCAGTCACCCACATAAACCTGTACAGTTGCAATATATATATATATACAAAACATTTATAAGGAAAGACTCTGCTCTGAAATAACAGTCAATAACTCGTGATATCCAGAATAATCTAGTCAACAGAATAAATCTTACTTTCATATCTCAATTCCTTTCACATTTCATATCTCGTGGTAGGCGTACCACCCGCTCCCAACTATCACAGTAATTATATCTTGTGGTAGGCGTACCACCCACTCCCAAATATATCAATAGATTATATCTTGTGGTAGGCGTACCACCCGCTCCCAAATATATCAATAGGCTACCGGCAACTATGGCCAATGCCAAGATTTTAAATCACTTTGTGGTCGGCGTGCCACACGATCCCATTTATTATTATATAAGTGGGCGGCGCGCCACACGATCCCAATTCATAAATATATAAGTGGTCGGCACGCCACACGATCCCAATTCATAAATATATATATATTACCGGCATTTAGCCAATAATCTCTGCATCAACAATATTTATAATTACCGGTTTTGAACCAATAATTGATAATAATTTCAACAATTTATCTCCATTACCGGCATAACACCAATAACTCTTAATCAACAATTTATACATAACTAAATTCCTGTTCCTTCAAGCTAGGATAGAACAAACACTTACCTCAAATGATTTACGAACAATTCAATTTGTGGCAATGCCTTTTCCTTTCAAATTCGGCTCCAATCCAATCGTATCTATACACAATTGATTTAATATCATCAATACTACTCAACAAACTAATTCATAAGGCCAATTTCAACTTTTACAACATTTTGCCCGGAATAGTGAATTTCGACCCCGGGCCCACATGGTCGGAACTCGGGGTTCGGACCAAAATCCGTTTACTCATCCCCTCACGAGTTCAAGTATATGATTTGTTTCAAAATCGGACATCAATTCGAGGTCCAATTTCCTAATTCATGAAAACCCCTATATTCTACCAAAAACAAGAAATTCTATCATGAAAACCTTTGATTTCTATTGAAAGACATGTTTAATGTTGTTAGGAATTTAAAGAATTAAGTAATAAGTGACTTACAATTGTTTTGAAGAAGAGGGAGTTCGTGAAAAATCGTCAATGGGTGTTTTTGGGTTATGAAATGTAGAAAATGAAGCTGAAAATCGGGATTTACAGGTCTCTGTGTTCGCATTTGCGAACATGGACCCGACCAATTTCTGGAGTTTGAAAAATAAGCTAAGGCTGGGAAGTTCGCATTTGTGAACTTTTGTTCGCATTTGCGAAGCCAAGACAAAATTGGGAAGTTCGCATTTGCGAACTTTTGTTCGCATTTGCGAACACAGGCAGAATATTGGGAAGTTCGCATTTGCGAACACAGGCAAAATATGGGGGAGTTTGCATTTGCGAACTATTGTTCGCATTTGCGAACACAGGCAGAATATTGGGAAGTTCGCATTTGCGAACTATTGTTCGCATTTGCGAACACAGGCAGAATATTGGGAAGTTCGCATTTGCGAACTATTGTTCGCATTTGCGAACTCTGCAGACCAGTTGCAGACAGCAACTTCTAACATGAGAAATTGATCTCGTGGCCTATCCAAAGTTCACCCGAGCCCTCGGGGCTCCAAACCAAATATGCACACCGACTTAAAAACATCATACGAACTTGCTCGCGCGATCAAATCGCCAAAATAACATCAAAATCAATGAATTGAGCCTTAAAACTCAAGAATTTTTTTCAAATTTCATAATTTTCAAAATTTCCAATTTAAGGCCGAAACACGTCAAAAGACGTCCGTTTTTAACCAAACTTTACAGGAAGCGCTTAACCAATATATTTGACCTGTACCGGGTGTCGGAACCAAAATACGAGCCCGATATCACCACTTTTCAATCAAATTTCAGTTTCATTTTACTTAAACATTTTCAGAAAACAATTTAACAGAAAAATTCTTTTACCGGGTTCTAGACCTCGGATTTCAATTCCGGGCATATGCCCAAGTTCCATATTTTTTTTACGGATTTTCTGAGACCGTCAAATCACGGTTCCGGATCCGTTTATCAAAAATGTTGACCAAAGTCAACCATACCAATATTAATATCAAAATTTCTCAAATTTTTCACATATTTCACATATTTCAACATAAAAATTTTCTAGCTTCGTGCCCAAACTGTGCACGCAAATCGAGGCAACTATAAATAAGGTTTTTAAGACCTCAGAAGCTCGAAATGATTAATAAAACAAGTGATGACCCTTTAGGTCGTCACATTCTCCACCTCTAAAACAACCGTTCGTCCTCGAACGAACAAAAGAAAGAAGTACCTGAATCAAGGAATAGATAAGGATATCGGCTCCGCATGTCAGACTCGGACTCCCAGGTCGATGCCTCAGGAGGCTGACCCCTCCGCTGAACTCGCACAGAAGGAAAACTCTTCGACCTCAACTGTCGAACCTGCCGATCTAGGATAGCTACCGGCTCCTCTTCATAGGACAGATCTTTGTCCAATTGGACAGTGCTGAAATCTAACACGTGCGGCGGATCGCCGTGATATTTTCGAAGCATGGACACATGAAACACTGGATGTACAGCTGATAAGCTAGGTGGCAAGGCAAGTTTATATGCCACTTCTCCCACACGATCAAGAATCTCGAATGACCCAATAAACCTAGGGCTAAGTTTGCCCTTCTTTCCAAATCTCATTACGCCCTTCATAGGCGACACTCGGAGCAATACTCGCTCCCCAATCATGAAAGCTATATCTCGAACCTTGCGATCCGCATAGCTCTTTTGTCTAGACTGAGCTGTGCGAAGCCTATCTTGAATAATCTTGACCTTATCTAAGGCCTCCTGAACTAAATCCATACCCAACAACCGAGCTTCTCCCGGTTCAAACCATCCAACCGGAGAACGACACCGCCTACCATACAATGCTTCATAAGTAGCCATCCGGATGCTCGATTGATAACTATTATTATAAGCAAACTCTGCCAACGGCAGGAATTGATCCCACGAACCTCCAAAATCAATAACACACGCCCGAAAAATATATTCCAATATCTGAATAGTCCTCTCGGACTGACCATCCGTCTGGGGATGAAAGGTCGTACTTAGCTGAACTTGCGTTCCCAACTTTCGTAGAATTGCCTTCCAGAAATGTGAGGTAAACTATGCACCTCGATCTGAAATAATAGAGATTGGCACGCCATGAAGGCGAACGATCTCCCTGATATAAATCTCAGCTAACCTCTCGGATGAATAGGTAGTGGCAATAGGAACAAAATGAGCCGACTTGGTCAACCTATCAACAATCACCCAAACAACATCAAACTTCTTCCGAGTCTTCGGAAGTCTAGAAACGAAATCCATCGTGATTCGCTCCCACTTCCATTCAGGAAGTTCAATTCTCTGAAATAAACCGCCAGGTCTCTGATGTTCATACTTAACCTGCTGACAATTAAGACACCGTGCCACATATGCCACAATATCCTTTTTCATTCTGCGCCACCAATAATGTTGACGCAAATCTCGATACATTTTCGCTGCGCCCGGATGAATAGACTACCGCGAACTGTGAGCTTCTTCTAGAATCAATTCTCTAAGCCCATCAACATTTGGCACACAAATGCGCCCTTGCATCCTTAAGATCCCCTCAGCATCTAAGGTGACCTATTTAGCACCTCCTCACTGAACCTTATCTCTAAGGTCACATAAATAAGAATCATTATATTGTTGATCGCGGATACGCTCCAATAATGAAGAGCGAGTGATCGTGTAAGCTAGCACTCGACTAGGCTCAGAAATATCCAACCTTACAAATCGGTTGGCCAATGACTGAACATCCAAAGCAAGTGGTCTCTGGTTGACTGGATTATAAGCAAGGCTACCCATACTGGCTGACTTCCTACTCAAAGCGTCGCCCACCACGTTTGCTTTTCCCGGATGATATAAAATGGTGACATCATAATCTTTTAGCAATTCTAGCCACCTTCTCTGCCTCAAATTCAACTCTTTCTGCTTAAACAAATACTGAAGACTCTTATGATCGGTGTATACTTCACATGCTACACCATACAAATAATGCCTCCAGATCTTCAATGCGTGAATAATCGCCGCCAATTCTAGATCATGCACTCGATAGTTCTTCTCATGAATCTTCAACTGCCTCGAAGCATAGGCAATAACCTTGCCATCCTGCATTAACACCGCACCAAGCCCAATACGGGAAGCATCACAATAAACAGTATAAGGTCCCGTACCTGTGGGTAAAACCAATACCGGTGCTGTGGTCAAGGCTGTCTTGAGCTTTTGAAAGCTCGCCTCACATTCATCGGACCATTCAAATTGAACACCCTTCTGGGTCAATCTGGTCAATGGGGTTGCAATAGACAAAAATCCTTCTACGAATTGGCGATAATAACCCGCTAACCCTAAGAAACTCCGAATATCTATGGCTGATGTCGGTCTAGGCCAGTTCTTGACTGCCTCAATTTTCTTCGGATCAACCTGAATACCTGCTTCCGTCATAATATGACCTAGGAATGCAACTGAACTTAGCTAAAATTCACTCTTTGAAAATTTTGCATATAGCTGGCTATCTCTCAGAGTCTGCAAGGCCACTCTGAGATGTTGCGCATGCTCCTCCTGACTACGGGAATATATTAATATGTCATCAATGAAGACTATTACAAACAAGTCTAAATAAGGCCGGAACACCCAATTCATTAATTCCATAAAAGCTGCTGGAGCATTTGTCAACCCAAAAGACATGACCAGAAATTCATAATGTCCATACCGAGTGCGGAACGCTGTCTTAGGGACATCAGATGCCCTAATCTTCAGCTGATGATAGCCAGATCTCAAATCTATCTTTGAAAATACCTTGGCACCCTGAAGCTTGTCAAATAAATCATCAATTCGCGGAAGTGGATATTTATTTTTGATAGTCACCTTGTTTAACTAACGATAGTCAATGCACATTCTCATCGAACTATCTTTCTTCTTTACAAATAATACTGGTGCACCCCACGGCGAAACACCGGGTCTAATGAAACCCTTTTCAAGTAAATCCTGCAACTGCTCCTTCAATTCTTTTAACTCTGGCGGAGCCATACGATATGGGGGAATGGAAATGGGCTGAGTGCCCTGGAGCCAAGTCAATGCAAAAATCAATGTCCCTATCGGGCGGCATACCTGGTAAGTCTGAAGGAAATACTTCAGGAAATTCGCGAACCACAGGCACAGAGTCAATAGAAGGAACCTCAGCACTAGAATCACGGACATAGGCCAAATAAGCCAAGCATCCCTTTCCAACAATACGCTGAGCCTTAACATAAGAAATAACATTGCGACTAGTATGACCTGAAATTCCTTTCCATTCTATACGAGGCAAATTCGGCAGAGCTAAAGTCACAGTCTTGGCATGGCAATCTAAAATAGCATGATATGGAGATAGCCTGTCCATGCCTAGTATAATATCAAAGTCCACCATATTTAGGAGTAATAAATCAGCACGGGTCTCGAGACCCTCAATTACTATAATACATGACCGATGAACTCGATCAACCACAATAGAATCGCCTACTGGTGTAGACACATGAACAAGAACACTCAGTGGGTCACTGGGCTGAATCAAGTACGGTGCAAAATAGGAAGACACGTACGAATATGTAGACCCGGGGTCAAATAATGCTGATGCCTTTCTATCACAAACCAAAATAATACCTGTAATGACGGCATCAGAAGACTCAACCTCTGGTCTGGCGGGAAGTGCATAACATCGGGGCCGTGCCCCACCACCCTGAGCAGTATCTCTAGGACGATCAACTGTTGGCTGGTCTCTACCTCTATCGGTCTGAGCTCCACCTTTATGACCTCTACCTCCACCTCTATGTCCTCTACCTCCGCCTCTAGCTTGCTGGGCAGGCTGTGAGGGAACTGGGGCCTGAATCATGGCACGAGAACCCTGCTGGTGAGATCTGTCAGAAGCTCGAGGGCAATACTTTGCAATGTGCCTAAGATCACCGCACGTAAAACAAGCCCTCGGCTGCTGAAAATAGCGAAGTGGTGGTGCACTGATAGGCTGCTGATCAGAGTAGCGTGGCTGAGAATTACGATCACTTGAAGCATCAAGAGAAACCTGAAGAGCTGACTGATAAGGCCTAGGAGGATGGCCTCTATCATGAGAATCTCTACCTCCAGACGAGGTACCACTGAATCTACCCGAATTACGAGATCTCTTATCTGATCCATGTCTTGCTCCCCGTGACAGAGCCATCTCGATCCGGCGGGCTGCATTAGCTGCCTCCTGAAAAGTGATTTCAGTTCCTGCCCCCAAAGACATCTGTAGTCGAATTGGATGATTCAAGCCATCAATAAACCTTCTCACCCTTTCCCTATCTGTGGGAAGTATGATAATAGCATGACGAGCCGGGTCCACGAACCTAGTCTCGTACTGTGTGACAGACATAGAACCCTGATGAAGACGCTCAAATTGTCTGCGCATAACCTCCCGCTGAGTTGCTGGAAGGAACTTTTCCAAGAATAATTCCGCAAATTGCCCCCAAGTCAAAGATGATGATCCCGCTGGCCTGGATAGACAATAATCCCTCCACCAAGTCTTGGCGGAACCAGATAATCGAAAAGTAGCAAAGTCCACACCATTAGTCTCCACAATGCCCATAGTACGGAGAACCTCGTGGCAGCTATATAGGAAATCCTGTGGATCCTCTGAAGGAGTGCCACTGAATGTGGTAGTGAACAACTTGGTAAACCTGTCCAATCTCCATAACGCGTCAGCGGACATAGCTGCACCATCATTAGACGGAATCACAATAACAGGCTGGGCTGCCTCAACTGGCTGAATCACAGGAACCTGAGCCTGGGGAATTACTGGCTCCGGAGTGCGCGTAGCAGGAGTCTGATTACCTCCTCCAGCTTGAGAAGTGGCTGGTGCTACTGGTAATAAACCTTCTCTAGTGATATTGTCCATAAAACCTGCTATCCGGACCAATGCATCCTGAAGATCCGGTGAAAACATAACTCCTCCTGGGACCTGAGCTGGGCCTACTAGAGCTGCTGGGGCTGGAACCTCCTCCTCGATATGAGCCTGAGGTTCTGCCACTTGGGCCGCTGCTCGGGGCTGAGCTCGGCCCCTACCTTGGCCTCTAGGACGACCTCGACCTCGGCCTCTACCCCTAGCGGGAGCTGCCGCTGCTGGGACCTCGGGCTGCTGGTCAGTAGATGAGGATGCACGTGTCCTTACCATCTGCGGAAGAACATAGTAGAAGTTCAATTAACATTTGAATGAACAAGTCGCACGACTGGAAGGAATAAAGGGAATATTTTCCTAACTCTGTAGCCTCTGGAGGATAAATACAGACGTCTCCGTACCGATCCTTCAGACTCTACCAAGGTTGTTCGTGAGTTGTGAGACCTATGTAACCTAGTGCTCTGATACCAACTTGTCACGACCCGGATTTCCCACCATCGGGGGTCATGATGGCGCCTACTAGTGGAAGCTAGGCAAGTCAAATATTAATTACACCTCCATAAATTACCAAATTCTTATTAAGACTTTAAAATTAAAAACAAATAAATCACAGCGGAATAATTAAACTTAGCGGAAGACTTAGTCAATCTTGTCAAATATGATAAAGAAAACCCCAAACATGATACACTACCCAAGACTGATGTCACAATACTCACAAACTTCTAAGAATAATACACACAATTGTCTGAAAAAAAATATAAGTTGTTTATCTCGAATACATGAGATAACAGAATGAAATACATAGATAGAAGAGACAACGGGTCCCGCGGACGCTTGCAACGCTATCTCGTAGTCTCAGTAGACGGAATATCCACAATCGTGCTACTGCCAATGCTGCTGTCTGTAACTTGTATCTGCGCAAAAAGAGCGCAGAGTGTAGTATCAGCACAACCGACCCCATGTGCTGGTACGTGTCTGGCCTATCCCGAGCGAAATAGTGACGAGACTAAGGCCAGTCACCCACATAAACATGTACAGTTGCAATATATATATATACATGTACCAAAAACATTTATAAGGAAAGACTCTACTCCGAAATAACAGTCAATAAATTGTGATATCCAGAATAATCTAGTCAACAGAATAAATCTTACTTTCATATCTCAATTCCTTTCTCATTTCATATCTCGTGGTAAGCGTACCACCCGCTCCCAACTATCACAGTAATTATATCTTGTGGTAGGCGTACCACCCACTCCCAAATATATCAATAGATTATATCTTGTGGTAGGCGTACCACCCGCTCCCAAATATATCAATAGGCTACCGGCAACTATGGCTAATGCCAAGATTTTAAATCACTTTGTGGTCGGCGTGCCACACGATCCCATTTCTTATTATATAAGTGGGCGGCGCGCCACACGATCCCAATTCATAAATATATATATATTACCTGGCATTTAGCCAATAATCTCTGCATCAACAATATTTATAATTACCGGTTTTGAACCAATAATTGATAATAATTTCAACAATTTATCTCCATTACCGGCATAACACCAATAACTCTTAATCAACATTTTATACATAACTAAATTCATGTTCCTTCAAGCTAGGATAGAACAAACACTTACCTCAAATGATTTACGACCAATTCAATCCGTAGCAATGCCTTTTCCTTTCAAATTCGGCTCCAATCCAATCGTATCTATACACAATTGAATTAATATCATCAATACTACTCAAAAAACTAATTCATAAGGCCAATTTCAACTTTTACAACATTCTGCCCGGAATAGTGAATTTCGACCCCGGGCCCACAAGGTCGGAACTCGGGGTTCAGACCAAAATCCGTTTACCCATCCCCTCACGAGTTCAAGTATATGATATGTTTCAAAATCGGACCTCAATTCGAGGTCCAATTTCCTAATTCATGAAAAACCCTATATTCTACCAAAAACAAGAAATTCTATCATGAAAACCTTTGATTTCTATTGAAAAACATGTTTAATGTTGTTAGGAATTGAAAGAATTAAGTAAAAAGTGACTTACAATTGTTTTGAAGAAGAGGGAGTTCGTGAAAAATCGTCAATGGGTGTTTTTGGGTTATAAAATGTGGAAAATGAAGCTGAAAATCGGGATTTACAGGTCTCTGTGTTCGCATTTGCGAACATGGGTTCGCAATTGCGAACCCCGACCAATTTCTGGAGTTTGAAAAATAAGCTAAGGCTGGGAAGTTCGCATTTGCGAACTTTTATTCGCATTTGCGAAGCCAAGACAAAACTGGGAAGTTCGCATTTGCGAACTTTTGTTCGCATTTGCGAACACAGGCAGAATATTGGGAAGTTCGCATTTGCGAACTATTGTTCGCATTTGCGAACACAGGCAAAATATGGGGGAGTTCGCATTTGCGAACTATTGTTCGCATTTGCGAACAAAGGCATAATATTGGGAAGTTCGCATTTGCGAACTATTGTTCGCATTTGCGAACACAGGCAGAATATTGGGAAGTTCGCATTTGCGAACTATTGTTCGAATTTGCGAACTCTGCAAACCAGGTGCTGACAGCAACTTTCTAACATAAAAAATTGATCTCGTGGCCTATCCAAAGTTCACCCGAGCCCTCGGGGCTCCAAACCAAATATGCACACTGACTTAAAAACATCATACAAACTTGCTCGCGTGATCAAATCGCCAAAATAACATCAAAATCAATGAATTGAGCCTTAAAACTCAAGAATTTCTTTCAAATTTCATAATTTCCAAAATTTCCAATTTAAGAACGATACACGTCAAAAGACGTCCGTTTTCAAGCAAACTTTACAGGAAGCGCTTAACCAATATATTTGACCTGTACCAGGTGTCGGAACCAAAATACGAGCCCGATATCACCACTTTTCAATCAAATTTCAGTTTCATTTTACTTATATATTTTCAGAAAACAATTTAACAGAAAAATTCTTTTACCGGGGTTCTAGACCTCGGATTTCAATTCCGGGCATACCCCCAAGTTTCATATTTTTCTACGGATTTTCTGAGACCGTCAAATCACGGTTCCGGGTCCGTTTATCAAAAATGTTGACCAAGGTCAACCATACCAATATTAAAATCAAAATTCCTCAAATGTTTCACATATTTCACATATTTCAACATAAAAATTTTCCAGCTTCATGCCCGAACTGTGCACGCAAATCGAGGCAACTATAAATGAGGTTTTCAAGACCTCAGAAGCTCGAAATGATTAATAAAACAAGTGATGACCCTTTGGGTCGTCACAAATACAAGCCTTCGTATTTCCTTTGTTGTAACTGAATCTTGTATCTTCCTGGTTAGCCACCATTTTACTTGTGTATTATCTGTTCTTATAATAAACTTATTATATACAATATATGGTTCAAATGCCAATAAACATTTATATACTGCATATAATTCTTTTATATTGATTTCCCATTTTATCTCCGGGCTTGTGTATGTTCCTGAATAATACCTACAATGATGTTCTATTTTTTCTTTATCATACCTGTATTTTAATACTCCTCCATAGCTTTTTTCACTTGCATTTGATTCTACTATATATGCAAATTTTTTATCTTCATCTGGGAAGTATAGTTTTGGTAGATTTTTACATATTTGTTTAACTTTTCTTACTTGTTTTTTATCTTCTTCACTAAAGTGATACTCTATATCCTTTTTTAGATTTTTCTGCAATGGTTTTAAAGTCTCTGCTAATTTTGGTATATATTCTCTTACTTGGTTTACTAATCCTAAAAATGATTGTAGTTTCTTTTTTGTATCTAATTGTTCATTTGAATTTATTATCTTTTCTACTATATGAGTTTGCATTTTAATTCCACTTTTATCTATTTCTATTCCTAGAAATTCTATTTGATTTTTCATTATTTCTGCCTTTTTTCTACTTAGGCTTATTCCCGATATTTCTATAATATGTATAAATTTTTCTAATAATTTTATATGCTCATCTTGTGTTTTTGAATATAATAATATATCATCAATGTATATTATGCAATTTCTAGTTGTTTGAAATAGTTATCCATAAAATGTTGATATCTACCTGGTGCATTTTTATATCCAAATGGTAATACGTCCCATTCATAGAATCCTTGGGGTACAGTAAATGTTGTTAGTTTCTTAGATTCTTCTTCTAACTTTAAATGGTAAAATCCTGATTTACAATCAAATTTACTAAAATAGTTATATCCTTGGATTTGTCTTATTTTTAGAATTTTGTTTGGTATTGGGTAATTATATGTCTTAGTTATTGCATTTAGATTTCTATAATCAATAACCATTCTACTTTTTTTCTCTTTTTTGTACACTATGTTTATTTACTATAAATGCTGGACTTGTATGTTTACTATTGCTTTCTTGTATATAACCTTGTTCTAGTAATTCGTCAATGTGTATTTTAAATTCATTTAAATCTTTTGTCACGACCCTAGTTCACCAATCGTGAACATGTCGTGATGGCACCCAATCCCCACGACTAGTGTCACGACCCGAATCCGGTCGTGATGGCGCCCAACAATCAAGCTAGGCCAGCCAGACCAACAATTACTTATCACAACGACTATCAGTCCCAAATGGACATTCCAAAAAGAATATATGAGTCAAGAACTCCAATAATAATAATAATGAACAAAATACCGACACTCCCAAAGATCCGGAGTCACAAGTCTAGAGCCTCTAGCAAAACCCAACAAGAATAGAGAGTACTGTATAGAAATACTCAAATCTGAATACAAAATACAATAACAACTGGAAAAGAGATGAGAAGCTAGGTTCTGCGAACGTAGGCAGCTACCTCAGCAACTCGATATGACACTGCAAACGTTGGAAAATGCCTGTCTACTGCTCCTGAGTACCTGAGTCTGCACACAAAAGGTGCAGGGAGTAGGGGTGAGTACTAAGTACTCAGTGAGTAATAAATATATAACAGCAGCTGAAAATAAGAAGTCCATAGATTACCACATAATGAAGCTAAACTACAGTTCGAATCTCCTACGAACTAGCATCAACAATACAATACAGCTACCACAGAGTAATTCAACAAATAAAGATGCAATGCAATGCACACTTTTGTTTGCATAAAAGCTGGGTATTTCGCATTTAGGTATTTCTTGTTGTTGTCCTATCTCTTCTGGTATAAGCATATCTTTTGTGAGTCCTATCTTGATTACTTGTATGACTGGTTTTATTTCATCATACAATATTTCTGCTGGTGCGGTATAGAATTTTATAAAGAATAGGTTTCCTTTGGTAACTCTTTTGAAATTTATAAATGCCTTGTATAATTCTAGTATAGTTGATATCTCCTCTCCGTCATACGTGTATACTGTACTTAATAGTCCATAACTATAACATGTTTTTATTAGGTTAGTATTTGTTTTTGGTTGTGCCATTAGCCTGTTGTATCCTTGTAGCTTTTGGGTTATGAAATCTTGGGTTGGTTCTCTGGTAGTTTTCGATCTTGGATTGAGGTTTAGATATGTCTGTATTTTGTGAATATTTTCTATATATGATCTGGTTATATGATTGTAAGCTTTCTTTTCTTGGTTTAGGCTTTCTAAATATGATGTCATTTGTGGAGGTACGAATAATGGGTCTTTTGGTATTTTGGGTATATATGGTTTGTCAAATATTTTGTTCATGTTCGTATTTCTAACTCCTTTCTTTGTAGATGAACTTCCTGTAGTTGTAACTGAACAAACGTTATGGGTTTTTAGGTGTTTCCCAACGTCACCTTGTAGCTCTGGAATTTTACAGTCTTCCGATTGACTTATATCCGCATCTTTAGAGTCATGCTGCTGACTTAGATTTTTGGCATCTTCTAGCTTTTGTATTCTCGTTCCCATATTATCCATTTGAGAGGATAATTTCTCAAGGATTGAGATTATATCTTTTGTTGTATCTATTTCTTCAGTTTGTGTAGCTTTGTCTTGATAGGTAGTCTGCAATCATATTTTTGTTAGTACTAATTACTTCAATTGTAAATGTAAAATTCAGTATATTCAATACAAGCCTTTGTATTTCCTTTGTTGTAACTGAATCTTGTATCTTCCTGGTTAGCCACCATTTTACTTGTGTATTATCTGTTCTTATAATAAACTTATTATATACAATATATGGTTCAAATGCTAATAAACATTTATATACTGCATATAATTCTTTTCTATCGATTTCCCATTTTATCTCCGGGTTTGTGAATGTTCCTGAATAATACCTACAGTGATGTTCTATTTTTTCTTTATCATACCTGTATTTTAATTGTGACGACCCAAAGGGTCATCACTTATTTTATTAATCATTTCGAGCTTCTGAGGCCTTGAGAACCTCATTCTATGTTGCCTCGATTTACGTGCACGATCCGGGCATGTGGCCGGAAAGTTTTTGTGATAGAAAATATGAATTCTATGAGAAATTTGGAGAAAAATAATATTAATATTGATATGGTTGACTTCGGTCAACATTTTTGGTAAACGGACCCGAACCCGAGATTGGATGGTCCCGAAAGGTCCGTAGGAAAATATGGGACTTGGACATGCGTCCGGAGTCGAATTCTGAGGCCTAGAGCCCAAGTTATGAATTTTTCTGTGAAATTGTTTTTGATGTAATTGATAAAGGAAAATGAATTAATTGACCTTGGTATCGGGCTCGTATTTTGGTTCCGACGCCCGGTACAAGTCTTAAATATTATATATGTGCTTTCTGCAAAGTTTGGTGACATTCGGATGTCGTTTGATATGTTTTGGACCTTGAGTTCCAAGTTTGAAAGTTTTGAAAACCAAAAGTATGAAAATCATGAACTTGAAGCTTGAATTGATGAAAACGATGTGATATTGGCGATGTGATCGCACGAACAAGTTTGTAATGAGTTTTTGATGTTGTGTACATGTTTGGTTTGGAGCCCGGGGGGCTCGGGTAAAGATTTGATGGACCGTTGGATCAATTTCTGAATTTTTAACACTGCTGGTTTTTCACCCAGCTGTTGGCTTCGCAATTGCGAAGACTTTCTCGCAATTACAAGACGTCCCTAGGCTGGCCTTGGTTCGCAATTGCGAACCAATCTTCGCAAATGCGAAGATGGCAGGGAGTGAAAGGGTTCGCAAATGCGAACAATACCTCGCAAATGCTAGGCCTTCAGTAAAAGGCCTAGCTTCGCAAATGTGACAAAAATGTCGCAAATGCGAAGGCCCTTGATCCAGCCTTGTTCGCAAATACGAACAAATGTTCGCAAATGCGAACTCCCCCGAATTTGCCTTGGCTTCGGAAATGCGAACAAAAGTTCGCAAATGCGAACTTTCCATCCTTAGCTTATTTTTCAAACTCCAAAAATTGGTCGGGGTTCGCAATTGCGAACCCATGTTCGCAAATGCGAACACAGAGACCTGTAAATCACGATTTCAAGCTTCATTTTTCACATTTCACAACCCAAAAACACCCATTGGCGATTTTTCACGAACTCCCTCTTCTTCAAAGCAATTGTAAGTCACTTTTTACTTAATTCCTTCAATTCCTAACAACATTAAACATGTTTTTCAATAGAAATCAAAGGTTTTCATGGTACAATTTCTTGTTTTGGTAGAATATAGGGTTTTTCATGAATTGGGTAATTGGACCTCGAATTGAGGTCCGATTTTGAAACAAATCATATACTTGAACTCGTGGGGGATGGGTAACCGGATTTTGGTCCGAACCCCGAGTTCCGACCATGTGGGCCCAGGGTCAAAATTCACTATTCCGGGCAGAATGTTGTAAAAGTTGAAATTGGCCTTATGAATTAGTTTGTTGAGTAGTATTGATGATATTAAATCAATTATGTATAGATACGATTGGATTGGAGCCGAATTTGAAAGGAAAAGGCATTTCCACGGATTGAATTGTTCGTAAACTTTCGAGGTAAGTGTTTGTTCTATCCTAGCTTGAAGGAACAGGAATTTAGTTATGTATAAATTGTTGATTAAGAGTTATTGGTGTTATGCCGGTAATGGAGATAAATTGTTGAAATTATTATCAATTATTGGTTCAAAACCGGTAGTTATAAATATTGTTGATGCAGAGATTATTGGCTAAATGCCGGTAATATATATATTTATGAATTGGGATCGTGTGGCGCGCCGCCCACTTATATAATAAGAAATGGGATCGTGTGGCACGCCGACCACAAAGTGATTTAAATCTTGGCATTGGCCATAGTTGCCGGTAGCCTATTGATATATTTGGGAGCGGGTGGTACGCCTACCACAAGATATAAACTATTGATATATTTGGGAGCAGGTGGTACGCCTACCACAAGATATAATTACTGTGATAGTTGGGAGCGGGTGGTACGCCTACCACGAGATATGAAATGAGAAAGGAATTGAGATATGAAAGTAAGAATTATTCTGTTGACTAGATTATTCTGGATATCACGAGTTATTGACTGCTATTTCAGAGTAGAGTCTTTCCTTATAAATGTTTTTGGTACATGTATATATATATATATATATTGCAACTGTACAGGTTTATGTGGGTGACTGGCCTTAGTCTCGTCACTATTTCGCTGGGATAGGCCAGGCACTTACCAGCACATGGGGTCGGTTGTGCCGATACTACACTCTACGCTCTTTTTGCGCAGATACAGGTTACGGATAGCACAGCGGCAGTAGCACGATTGTGGATATTCCAACTACTGAGACTACGAGGTAGCCTTGCAGGCGTCCGCAGGACCCGTTGTCTCTTCTATCTATGTATTTCATTCTGTTATCTCATGTATTCGAGATAAACAGCTTATATTTTCTTTCAGACAATTGTGTGTATTATTCTTAGAAGTTCGTGAGTATTGTGACACCAGTCTTGGGTAGTGTATCATGTTTGGGGTTTTCTTTATCATATTTGATAAGATTGACTAAGTCTTCCGCTAAGTTTAATTATTCCGCTGTGATTTATTTGTTTTTAATTTTAAAGTCTTAATAAGAATTTGGTAATTTATGGAGGTGTAATTAATATTTGGCTTGCCTAGCTTCCACTAGTAGGCGCCATCATGACCCCCGATGGTGGGAAATCCGGGTCATGACAAGTTGGTATCAGAGCACTAGGTTGCATAGGTCTCACAACTCACGAACAACCTTAGTAGAGTTTGAGGGATCGGTGCGGAGACGTCTGTATTTATCCCATAGAAGCTACGGAGTTAGGAAATTTTCACCTTCATTCTTTCCTATCGTGCGAGTTTGTTCTTCAAATGTTAAGTTGAATTTCTACTCTTGTCTTCCCACGAATGGCGAAGGCATGTACCGCTTCTTTAGCCGACAATGGCACAGGTTGGTGATAGATCAACGATGCCTTCAGAAGCTTTATGGAGTTTCGGATAAGATTCACCAAACTCTTCGCTATCTCCTTCAGTGGTGCATCTTTTGAGAACCCAAGGTAATTTATTGACCGTTGCTATGAGATATTGCAGAAACGCGGGAATAGTTGAAAGCGAGAGGGTTGATTTTACTGTGTTTCGGTAACGAGTGAAGTAGCGGAAACATAATGTATTTACTAACAGGCTGTGATTTTAATGGACCTTGACGTCTGGTTGATTTATTCGAAGTTGTGAAGGATAATTATTGTGGACTATCAGATGTTGTGAGTTTGACTTATAGCCAAAAGGGGGGAAAACCACTATTAGTGAATGGACCGAATGGCCATGTTTTATGTCAGTTTTGGCTTGGAATGTATACATATGGTATGGAAAGGTCCCCCAAATAAATTATGCATGTTTGAGGCTTAGTACTCTGCAGGGGGTAAGAATCAGCCCAAAGAGTAATAAAGAGTATACGAGCAAAAGAGGTAATTGGTCGTCAATGTTTGTGACAAGCCTATGAAGAGGGCAGACTGGCCATGCGACATTACCTACTCAATCACAAATGTTTGGAGGAGTTACCTCCCTGACTCTTTGAAAGGTGTGGTATGTATGATCTGAACGATCATTCCAGGTTATTATGACAGTGTCCGAATATGTCGTCATGTCCAATAAGTTAGCTGAGCCTCAAAGGAATTGTTGTGAATGTGGCAGATTGGAGAAATATAATTTACGAAGGCACTCAAGCGACATGCCCGTTGCAGTCAACACTTAACTCACATGACCAGCCAAGGTTAGAGGTCAGGATGTTTGAGGCGGAGGTGAGACTCCTAGAGGTGGAGATCTAATTGATGACATAATTTCTATGGTGAGACTGAAGTCACTACACAAGATGATGGTATCACATGTACAATTCCGATTTGTTATAAAAAGAACATTTTTCCTCAATTTGATTTGATCTTTGAAGAATTGAGGCAAGTCCTCTTAATATGCTCCGCTCATGAGTGAGCTTCGTAATCATCAAATCTACTTATGTGAATACTCACGCTTGTGCTATTAAATGGAGATAATTATCTCTATTATTATGTATTGGTCACTAGGAATATTGATGAGGTCAAAAGTGACTTTATATTAATTATTACAATGGGAATGAATTCCTGAAATAACTATTTTCAATGGTTAAATTATATACCATGTCGGTATGAGGGTTCTTTTATGTCGTGATACTCTTTGACGGACAATAGTTGAAAAGAAGAAAGAAAGGAAATGAAAAACATCAGTGGCACAATGTGCAAATGCTTGTGATTTAGAGTGGAGGATGAGATCCTCAAAATTTGTATAATGTGAAAGTATTTGTTTTAAAAACCGAGCTGCAAGCTGCGGTGAATATTATATGAGGACAAGGTCCTGGTGGTGAAAAGTTTGTGTTTAAAATTTTCCCCTTCTGGAAATAAAAATCTAGCACAATATCCTAAATTTGAGCCATGCCTGTTAGGATTATTTGGCAATCCTTGCATAGTTTCTATTCATATCTAACCATTTCTATTTTGTAACCATGGAGTTATAGACTTTGAGAGGAGCACCAACTAAGAATAAATATGACTCATTAATTCGGGAAAGTAATCCTGAGGTTTTCATACCTCATTGTGAGTAAAGTGGGAGTTTTGGAATAAGATATTTGATAACAAGGTTAATTGACAATGTTGTAATTTAGGAACAACTCTTATGGCCAGAGTCATGAATATGTACATACGTATGAAGTGTTCGTGCCTTATGTAGACTTATCGTTGTAGTCTTCATTGTTGCCATATTGACATACTCCCGCAGTCAGAAGGAGCATGCGCAATATCTCTGAGTGGCTTTGCAAAAATCTGAAGAATAGGCAACTATATGCAAAATTTTTGAAGTGTGAATTTTGGCTAAGTTTGTATTCCTGGGTTATATTATGACGGCAGCAGATATTCAGGTTGATCCAAAGGAGATTAAGGCAGTCAAGAACCGGCTTAGACCGACATCAGCCACAGAAATTTGAAGTTTCTTAGGATTAGCGGGTTATTATCGCCGATTCGTAGAGGGGTTTTCATCTATTGCAACCCCACTGACCAGATTGACACAGAAAGATGTTCAATTTGAATGGTCCGATGGATGTGAGGCGAGCTTTCAAAAGCTCAAGACAGCCTTGACCACAACACCGGTATTGGTTTTACCCACAGGTACGGGACCTTATACTGTTTATTGTGATGCTTCCCGTATTGGGCTTGGTGCGGTGTTAATGCAGGATGGCAAGGTTATTGCCTATGCTTCGAGGCAGTTGAAGATTCATGAAAAGAACTATCCAGTGCATGATCTAGAATTGGCGGCGATTATTCACGCATTGAAGATTGATAAGTTGGTAAAATACCAACTTACCTTGCCTTTAAATGTCGACATTTGCTATGTTTGAAGTGATAAAATCATGTATTTAATGTTATTTACTTCTATTCTACATGATTGAATGTGATTTAGAAGTAATGGTGAAGAAACCAAGTGAAAATAAGGTAAAAGAAGCCAAAAAGAGAAGAAAATCTGGGCAGTGTTTTCATGCTTCGCAAATGCGAAATATTCATGGTAAATGCGAAGACAGGCTTAAAGAGGATACCTTCGCAATTGCGAAGAATTGTTCGCAATTGCGACATTAGCGGGGATTGGAATTCTTCGCAATTGCGAAGGATAGTTCGCAAATGCGAACTGTGCAGTAAAAGGGGAAGCTTCGCAAATGCGAGAATATGTTCGCAATTGCGAACACTGTGTACTTAAGGGCATCTTCGCAAATGCGATGTTTTGTTGGGAATTACGAACATAGGCTTATCTGGGCATATTTGGTAATTGCGAACTTTGTTCGCAATTGCGAAGTACGGGCTTCAGTCATGGGCTATTATGGAATTTCACACCTATTGATCCCCAAATCATTTAATACCCGATCATCCTCATCTCTCATTAATTTCTACACTCTTGGACATATTTTTACTCTTTGGCTTAGAGAGAACAAGTTTGAAGGCTAGGGTTTTGCACACACACTTGGGTCTTGAAGATTAAAGCTTGTGGTTAAGGATTTCTTACCCATTTATGTTTATTTCTTCATTTCCTTGCTTTGTATTGTATATCTAAGTGTGTAGTATTTATTTCCAACACTTGAATCTTGTTTATGGGAATATTCATATTTAAAGTGTGGATTAAATACCTTGTTGTGCTTATGTATTGAATGATTTTTATATATTTATGAATTGAGTTATTGTTACTTTAATTATTCTTGTTCTTCAATGTTTCCAAAGAGATTAGCTAACTCTAGGACTCGCCCATTTACTTTGAATTAATTTTGGGAAAGATAATTCGAAGTTGGGAAAGATTAATTAACAAGAACTTGAGGCGTTAACCTTCACTTTATAGATTCAACCTAGGGATAGGATTGACTACTTGTAGCCTATCGGTTGCGCTTAATCTTCTAATTGAGATTAGGGATAATTCAATTAGGAAGTCTTATTAGTTTTCGGAAGAAGCTAATTAAGAATTATTATCCGTGGCTAATTAACATAAACTCACTCATATTTGTAAAATCATGAAATACATTGGATCGTTACTTGAGTGTAATTCCCGATGCATTCATACTTGTAGCCATTGATCATTTTAATTTGCTTTCTAGGTTAGTTTACATTCTTGCATTTAGATATAATCATTTTCCAAAACCCAAAATCTTAAGTGTTTGGCTTAGCGCGACTAGCGATAATTTTCTAGCATTCCTAATCGCCTACATATTGTTCTCTGTGGGATTCGACCCCGACTCATAGTTGGGTAAATATATTGCATACGACCGTGTCTATTGCTTTTTAGCGGTGGAAATGGACGTTATCAAAAATGGCGCCGTTGCCGGGGAACAATTTGGCATAACCGATCATAAGATTCTTCAGTATTTGTTTAAGCAGAAAGAGTTGAATTTGAGGCAAAGAAGGTGGCTAGAATTGCTAAAAGATTATGATGTCACCATTTTATATCATCCGGGAAAAAGCAAACGTGGTGGCCGACACTTTGAGTAGGAAGTCAGCCAGTATGGGCAGTCTTGCTTATATTCCAGTCAATCAGAGATCACTTGCTTTGGATGTTCAGTCCTTGGCCAACCGATTTGTGAGGTTGGATATTTCCGAGCCTAGTCGAGTACTAGCTTGCACGATCGCTCGCTCTTCATTATTGGAGCGTATCCGCGATCAACAATATTATGATTCTTATTTATGTGACCTTAGAGATACGGTGCAGCGAGGAGGTGCTAAACATGTCACTTTAGGTGCTGATGGGATCCTAAGGATGCAAGGGCGCATTTGTGTGCCAAATGTTGATGGGCTTAGAGAATTGATTCTAGAAGAAGCTCACAGTTCGCGGTATTCTATTCATCCAGGCGCAGCGAAAATGTATCGAGATTTGCGTCAACATTATTGGTGGTGCAGAATGAAAAAGGATATTGTGGCATATGTGACATGGTGCCTTAATTGTCAGCAGGTTAAGTATGAACATCAGAGACCTGGCGGTTTATTTCAGAGAATTGAACTTCCTGAATGGAAGTGGGAGCGAATCATGATGGATTTCATTTCGGGACTTCCGAAGACTCGGAAGAAGTTTGATGCTGTTTGGGTGATTGTTGATAGGCTGACCAAGTCAGTGTAACGACCCGGCCCGTCGTTACGGGAATTTCCACCCCGTTACCTTGCATTAACATATCTTATGCTTCTATATCAGTGTTAGAACCTATCGGGTGAGTTAGGAGTGAATTGAATTAAAAATGAAGCAAATAGCATGTTCGAAGGAAGTTTGAATATGGAAAGTCAACCTAGAGTTGACTATCGAGTTAGAGTGCTCGGAATCGGATTCTAATGATTCGACTAGTTTCGAGGGATCATTTATGACTTAGGAGAGCAATCGGAATTGAATTTGGAGATCCGGTGTAGAAATAGGCTTGAATTGGCTAAGGTTGAATTTTGGCGAACTCCGATCGATAGGTGAGATTTTGATCCGGGAGTCGGAATGGAATTCCGACAGTTGCAGTAGCTCCGTTAGGTGATTTTGGATATGCCTGCAAAATTTCAGGTCATTCGGACGTCGTTTGGTTGGGTTTTTGATTGAATGTGTAATTCGGAAGTTTTGAAGAAACATAAGCTTGAATCCGTGTGTAATTGGTGATTTTGATGTTTACGATGGTGTTTTTATGATTGGAACAAGTCCGTATCGTGTTTTGGAGTATGTTGGTGGTTTTCGTTGGGGTCCCGGGGGCCTCGGGGTGGAATCCGGACCATCATCCGGCATTTTTGGAACTTGGAAGTCTGCTGTAAATTTGCAGACCACTGTGCAAAATTAAGCCATCGCGTTCGCGAGGGCAAGGCCCGCGTTCGCGTAGGCTGGGGCATATTGGTCATCGCGTTCGCGTGGGATGGTAACGCGTTCGCGTAAGAGGAAGTTGGAACGCATCGCGTTCGCGTGGAATAAGGCCACGTTCGCGTAGGAGAAAGATGGAGACCATCGCGTACGCGTGAAGGGTAGACGCGTTCGCGTAGAAGAAATCCGGCAGCTGGGGAAATGATCTTCGCGGACGCGTGATAAGGCGTCGCGTTCGCGATGAAGTAATCAAACGGGCCATCGCGTTCGCGTGAGGAGCATCGCGAACGCGTAGAGTAAAATCGTCTGGCAGTGAGTTTAATTGCAGAACAGAGGGCTCACGGGTTCTTATACCCAAAACACCATTTTTGAGCCCTAGAGAGAAGAAATCACGGGAAAATGCTGGGAAATCATCGGGTATTCATCGGAGGTAAGTTTCTTGACTCAAAAACATCATTTTATGGTAGAATTAACATCAATCTTCATGAATTTGGGTAAAAATTGTGAAGGATTGTGGCCTAGATATTGAAAACGAAAATTTGGGTTTTGAAAGGCCAATCGAACTCCGATTTTGGTAAATTTTATATGTATGGACTCGTGGCGAGATGAGGGTTCTGGAAATATTTCCTCGCTTCTGAGGAAAAGACCGTTTTGAGTATCGCTTGGCGAATGGCACATCGGTTGTGTCCTTTCAGGATTTAATAGCATAGGTTAATGGTTTCACCGTGGGTGAGGTTGATTGCTTGGGTTCAGACCTAGATCTGTGCGTGGCTGACCTTTTGAGCTTGGTAACTTGAGGTGCTTCATGAGTAATAATGTTGGGATAGAATCACGAATCGTGGCAAGGCCACGTGATGTTATGACCTCTCGAGGAGGATTCAGGTACTCTATTTCTATAATGCGAGACGCGATCTCAGTTCTATGTTATGATGGCACAGAGGAACTGAATTGCAGCTCTATTTGCTGGAGACAATTGTCATGATTTGAGCTGTCATGATTCGGGTGTGTGCAAACATTTCTATTGGAGCCTATGTTGTGCTCGTTGTGGCTTAGGCCGGTGTTGAGGTGTCATATCACCAGTGCAGTGTGTTATAATTGAAATGACCTTTGGAGTCATTTATGAATACGAGCATATTGGATCTTAGCTTGTTAGAAAGGTAAAAATCGAGGTTTGGCTCCGAAACCTATTGTGGTATCAGTTAAAAGTGAAATGGATTCATGAATGGTTGACCTGAGAGATGGGTTCGATATATCGCGTGTTCGGTTGCCGTGGGCATGATATGAAGGTGTTGGAACAAGACTCTATCTAATGAAAGAGGTTGTCAGCTAGTATTTGGTTATTGTGGCCTGTTGTTGTGATTAGAGACTATCGTCTCGAGTGATGGGGTTGTCGATACATCATATGATCTCACCCGGAGTAGTGAATGTGGGTTATTACAGTTGGATCGTGTGTATCCTGAGTATAGGCATGGGATTAGCATTTGGCATATGATTTCAGAAAGTACAATGTGATTTATGGTTCAGATGGTCTGTGAAATTTTGACTATGTGGTGTTTTCGGACTTATGTGAGATAGGGTGACGTATGATCACCCGGATATATGCTTGGTAAGGTCATTCGGTTATTGGGTGGCTTCTAGTACAACTTTGAGTCCGCTCGAGGACGAGCGTTTGTTTAAGTTGGGGAGAATGTAACGACCCGGCCCGTCGTTACGGGAATTTCCACCCCGTTACCTTGCATTAACATATCTTATGCTTCTATATCAGTGTTAGAACCTATCGGGTGAGTTGGGAGTGAATTGAATCAAAAATGAAGCAAATAGCATGTTTGAAGGAAGTTTGAATATGGAAAGTCAACCTAGAGTTGACTATTGAGTTAGAGTGCTCGGAATCGGATTCTGATGATTCGACTAGTTTCGAGGGATCATTTATGACTTAGGAGAGCAATCGGAATTGAATTTGGAGATCCCGTGTAGAAATAGGCTTGAATTGGCTAAGGTTGAATTTTGGCGAAATCCGATCGATAGGTGAGATTTTGATCCGGGAGTCGGAATGGAATTCCGGACAGTTGCAGTAGCTCCGTTAGGTGATTTTGGATATGCCTGCAAAATTTCAGGTCATTCGGACGTCGTTTGGTTGGGTTTTTGATTGAATGTGTAATTCGGAAGTTTTAAAGAAACATAAGCTTGAATCCTTGTGTAATTGGTGATTTTGATGTTTACGATGGTGTTTTTATGATTGGAACAAGTCCGTATCGTGTTTTGGAGTATGTTGGTGGTTTTCGTTGGGGTCCCGGGGGCCTCGGGGTGAATCCGGACCATCATCCGGCATTTTTGGAACTTGGAAGTCTGCTATAAATTTGCAGACCACTGTGCAAAAAATTAAGCCATCGCGTTCGCGAGGGCAAGGCCCGCGTTCGCGTAGGCTGGGGCATATTGGTCATCGCGTTCGCGTGGGATGGTAACGCGTTCGCGTAAGAGGAAGTTGGAACGCATCGCGTTCGCGTGGAATAAGGCCGCGTTCGCGTAGGAGAAAGATGGAGACCATCGCGTACGCGTGAAGGGTAGACGCGTTCGCGTAGAAGAAATCCGGCAGCTGGGGAAATGATCTTCGCGGACGCGTGATAAGGCGTCGCGTTCGCGATGAAGTAATCAAACAGGCCATCGCGTTCGCGTGAGGTGCATCGCGAACGCGTAGAGTAAAATCGTCCGGCAGTGAGTTTAATTGCAGAACAGAGGGCTCACGGGTTCTTATACCCAAAACACAATTTTTGAGCCCTAGAGAGAAGAAATCACGGGAAAACGTTGGGAAATCATCGGGTATTCATCGGAGGTAAGTTTCTTGACTCAAAAACATCATTTTATGGTAGAATTAACATCAATCTTCATGAATTTGGGTAAAAATTGTGAAGGATTGTGGCCTAGATATTGAAAACGAAAATTTGGGTTTTGAAAGGACAATCGAACTCCGATTTTGGTAAATTGTATATGTATGGACTCGTGGCGAGACGAGGGTTCTGGAAATATGAGTTTCGAAATTTTTCGAGATGTGGGCCCGGGGCTCGGGTTTTGCAAATTTTGTGATTTTTGATATTTTTGGAGTTCTTTCGATTAGGTTATGTTCCATTAGCCTATTTTGATATATTTGTGCTGATTTGTGCTAGTTTTGACGTGCGTGGATGCCGGTTCGAGGAGCTAAGGCGTCGCGGGCATGAGCTTTCGTCGGTTCGAGGTGGGTAATACTTGTAAATGATGTCCCGAGGGTTAGTAAACCCCGGACTTGCACATCTTAGTGCCCTGTGTTGAGGTGACTTGCACGCCGGATAACGGGCGTGGGGTAGAGCACCATTGGGGATTGTGACTTGGTCCGTCCCGCGTAATAAATAATAACACCTAATTGTTGAAGTGAATTGGACTAATTATCATGTTTGGGCTTTGTGCCAATTATTTGAGTCCTTCAGGGATTGGTATCACTGTTTTGATAACACTGTGCATATTTTATTCTAAAATTTAAGTTTTAAAATGGTATTTTTGCTATTAAGCATTTTTATAAGGTTATGAAAAACTTGAACAAGGTCTTAATAATATTTTTAGCTGTGAGCTAATATGATATTGTTGCCGTAGGGCTTTCTTGATTATTTGTTAGACTAATTGGGGTCGAGGGCCATATGTTAGGGCATGACATTTTATGTGAGCATATGCATACACATGCATGGATCGGACTGCACGCCGCAGTGGTATACGGATCGGGCAGCGCGCCGCAGCAGGTGTGATATTAATATTGTGCTTGGGTTGTAGGAGCCCCTCCGGAGTCTGAACCCCCACGGTGAGCACGGGTACCCAAATTGGATCGGGCTACGCGCCGTAGCGGTCATATGCATTGCATGGCATACATACATTGGTTTACATGTACTACGTGGCATAACATTCAACACTCATACATTACTGGCACACATGCATTAGTTGCCTTATTGACCAGATCTCCTGGTGTAAATTGATCAGGAGTGCTGAGCCCGAAGGGCTGATTTGAGTGCGGACTTGCATCGCTTGAGATTGTATCCAGGTATTGGTATATTATTATGAAAGAAAGTAGCTAAAATTGAGATTTTCTAAATAATCTACTCACATATGCTTGAAAGGAATAAAAAGATAGTTCTGTATTGTGTAGCATGAGATAGTGCTTTGCGTGGTTTCCTTTCCTTCAGCATTATTTACTTTTATTACCTCTGAGTTGGAAGTACTCACACCCGACTCCCCGCACCTTGTGTACCGATCCAGGTACATCACAGTGGAGCTGATTCTATTGCGGCTCGGGAGTGCTTTTGGACAGTCGAGGTAGCTGCCAGCGTTCGCAGGACCTGATTCTCCAGTTTGTCTATATTTTGTTCTGATCATCCCACACTTGTGCACAGTTATATTCACTATTTACACTTGTATATTTCGTAGAGGCTCATGACTCTTGACCCTTCGGTCTATGGGAGTTGGCACATGTTGGGACTTGGTTCCCTGTTTTAAATATATCTATCAATTGTGTTGTGCTTAAATTGGATAAAGTGAGCTTGTGGCTCCGTGGTTATTGTTGATTGGTCGGGCTGACCTAGCAGTGTGCTGGGCGCCATCACGACCGGATTTGGGGTCGTGACAGTCAGCTCATTTTGTTCCTATTGCCACTACCTATTCATCCGAGAGGTTAGCTAGGATTTATATCAGGGAGATCGTTCGCCTTCATGGCGTGCCAATCTCTATTATTTCGGACCGAGGTGCACAGTTTACCTCACATTTCTGGAATGCGGTTCAGCGAGAGTTGGGCACGCAAGTTCAGCTAAGTACAACATTTCATCCCCAGACGGATGGTCAGTCCGAGAGGACTATTCAGATACTGGAAGATATGCTACGGGCGTGTGTTATTGATTTTGAAGGTTCGTGGGATCAATTCCTGCCTTTGGCAGAGTTTGCTTATAATAATAGTTATCAATCGAGCATCCAGATGGCTCCTTATGAAGCATTGTATGGCAGGCGGTGTCGTTCTCCGGTTGGATGGTTTGAACCGAGAGAAGCTCGGTTATTGGGCACGGGTTTAGTTTAGGAGGCCTTAGATAAAGTCAAGATTATTCAAGAAAGGCTTCGCACAGCTCAGTCCAGGCAAAAGAGCTATGCAGATCGCAAGGTTAGAGATATAGCTTTCATGGTAGGTGAGCGAGTATTGCTCCGAGTATCGCCTATGAAGGGCGTGATGAGATTTGGAAAGAAGGGCAAACTTAGCCCTAGGTTTATTGGACCATTCGAGATTCTTGATCGTGTGGGAGAGGTGGCATATAAACTTGCCTTGCCACCTAGCTTATCAGCTGTACATCCAGGTGTTTCATGTGTCCATGCTTCGAAAATATCACGGCGATCCGTCGCACGTGTTAGATTTCAGCACTGTCCAATTGGACAAAGATCCGTCCTATGAGGAGGAGCCGGTAGCTATCCTAGATCGGCACGTTCGACAGTTGAGGTCGAAGAGTTATCCTTTTGTACGTGTTCAGTGGAGAGGTCAGCCTCCTGAGGCATCGACCTGGGAGTCCGAGTCTGACATGCGGAGCCGATATCCTCATCTATTCCTTGACTCGGGTAAGAATTCAGTGTCACAAGTCGAGCCTATAATACATGAATACCAATGTGACGACCCAAAGGGTCATCACTTATTTTATTAATAATTTCGAGCTTCTGAGGCCTTGAAAACCTCATTCTATGTTACCTCGATTTACGTGCACGATCCGAGCATGTAGCCGGAAAGATTTTGTGATAGAAAATATGAATTCTATGAGAAATTTGGAGAAAAATAATATTAATATTGATATGGTTGACTTCGGTCAACATTTTTGGTAAACGGACCCGGACCCGAGATTGGATGGTCCCGAAAGGTCCGTAGGAAAATATGGGACTTGGACATGTGTCCGGAGTCGAATTCTAAGGCCTAGAGCCCAAGTTATGAATTTTTCTGTGAAATTGTTTTTGATGTAATTGTTAAAGGAAAATGAATTAATTGACCTTGGTATCGGGCTCGTATTTTGGTTCCGACGCCCCGTACAAGTCTTAAATATTATATATGTGCTTTCTGCAAAGTTTGGTGACATTCGGATGTCGTTTGATATGTTTTGGACCTTGAGTTCCAAGTTTGAAAGTTTTGAAAACCACAAGTATGAAAATCATGAACTTGAGGCTTGATTTGATGAAAATGATGTGATATTGGCGATGTGATCGCACGTACAAGTTTGTAATGAGTTTTTGATGTTGTGTACATGTTTGGTTTGGAGCCCGGGGGGCTCGGGTAAAGATTTGATGGACCGTTGGATCAATTTCTGAATTTTAACACTGCTGGTTTTTCACCCAGCTGATGGCTTCGCAATTGCGAAGACTTTCTCGCAATTGCGAGCTGTCCCTAGGCTGGCCTTGGTTCGCAATTGCGAACCAATCTTCGCAAATGCGAAGATGGCAGGGGAGTGAAAGGGTTCGCAAATGCGAACAATACCTCGCAAATGCTAGGCCTTCAGTAAAAGGCCTAGCTTCGCAAATGCGACAAAAATGTCGCAAATGCGAAGGCCCTTGATCCAGCCTTGTTCGCAAATACGAACAAATGTTCGCAAATGCGAACTCCCCAGAATTTGCCTTGGCTTCACAAAAGCGAACAAAAGTTCGCAAATGCGAACTTTCCATCCTTAGCTTATTTTTCAAACTCCAGAAATTGGTCGGGGTTCGCAATTCCGAACCCATGTTCGCAAATGCGAACACAGAGACCTGTAAATCATGATTTCCAGCTTCATTTTTCACATTTCACAACCTAAAAACACCCATTGGCGATTTTTCACGAACTCCCTCTTTTTCAAAGCAATTGTAAGTCACTTTTTACTTAATTCCTTCAATTCCTAACAACATTAAACATGTTTTTCAATAGAAATCAAAGGTTTTCATGGTACAATTTCTTGTTTTGGTAGAATATAGGGTTTTTCATGAATTGGGTAATTGGACCTCGAATTGAGGTCCGATTTTGAAACAAATCATATACTTGAACTCGTGGGGGATGGGTAACCGGATTTTGGTCCGAACCTCGAGTTCCGACCATGTGGGCCCGGGGTCAAAATTCACTATTCCGGACAGAATGTTGTAAAAGTTGAAATTGGCCTTATGAATTAGTTTATTGAGTAGTATTGATGATATTAAATCAACTGTGTATAGATACGATTGGATTGGAGCCGAATTTGAAAGGAAAAGGCATTTCCACGGATTGAATTGTTCGTAAACTTTCGAGGTAAGTGTTTGTTCTATCCTAGCTTGAAGGAACAGGAATTTAGTTATGTATAAATTGTTGATTAAGAGTTATTGGTGTTATGCCGGTAATGGAGATAAATTGTTGAAATTATTATCAATTATTGGTTCAAAACCGGTAATTATAAATATTGTTGATGCAGAGATTATTGGCTAAATGCCGATAATATATATATTTATGAATTGGGATCGTGTGGCGCGCCGCCCACATATATAATAAGAAATGGGATCGTGTGGCACGCCGACCACAAAGTGATTTAAATCTTGGCATTGGCCATAGTTGCCGGTAGCCTATTGATATATTTGGGAGCGGGTGGTACGCCTACCACAAGATATAATCTATTGATATATTTGGGAGCAGGTGGTACGCCTACCACAAGATATAATTACTGTGATAGTTGGGAGCGGGTGGTACGCCTACCACGAGATATGAAATGAGAAAGGAATTGAGATATGAAAGTAAGAATTATTCTGTTGACTAGATTATTCTGGATATCACGAGTTATTGACTGCTATTTCAGAGTAGAGTCTTTCCTTATAAATGTTTTTGGTACATGTATATATATATATATATATTGCAACTGTACAGGTTTATGTGGGTGACTGGCCTTAGTCTCGTCACTATTTCGTTGGGATAGGCCAGGCACTTACCAGCACATGGGGTCGGTTGTGCTGATACTACACTCTGCGCTCTTTTTGCGCAGATATAGGTTACGGACAGCAGCAGCGGCAGTAGCACGATTGTGGATATTCCGACTACTGAGACTTCGAGGTAGCCTTGCAGGCGTCCGCATGACGCGTTGTCTCTTCTATCTATGTATTTCATTTTGTTATCTCATGTATTCGAGATAAACAGCTTATATTTTTTTTCAGACAGTTGTGTGTATTATTCTTAGAAGTTCGTGAGTATTGTGACACCAGTCTTGGGTAGTGTATCATATTTAGGGTTTTCTTTATCATATTTGATAAGATTGACTAAGTCTTCCGCTAAGTTTAATTATTCCGCTGTGATTTATTTGTTTTTAATTTTAAATTCTTAATAAGAATTTGGTAATTTATGGAGGTGTAATTAATATTTGGCTTGCCTAGCTTCCACTAGTAGGCGCCATCATGACCCCCGATGGTGGGAAATCCGGGTCGTGACATTAATACTCCTCCATAGCTTTTTTCACTTGCATCTGATTCTACTATATATGTAAATTTTTTATCTTCATCTGGGAAGTATAGTTTTGGTATATTTTTACATATTTGTTTAACTTTTCTTACTTGTTTTTTATCTTCTTCACTAAAGTGATACTCTATATCCTTTTTTAAATTTTTCTGCAATGGTTTTAAAGTCTCTGCTAATTTTTGTATATATTCTCTTACTTGGTTTACTAATCCTAAAAATGATTGTAGTTTCTTTTTTGTATCTAATTGTTCATTTGAATTTATTATCTTTTGTACTATATGAGTTTGCATTTTAATTCCACTTTTATCTATTTCTATTCCTAGAAATTCTATTTGATTTTTCATTATTTCTGCCTTTTTTCTACTTAAGCTTATTCCCGATATTTCTATAATATGAATAAATTTTTCTAATAATTTTATATGCTCATCTTGTGTTTTTGAATATAATAATATATCATCAATATATATTATGCAATTTTCTAATTGTTTGAAATAGTTATCCATAAAATGTTGATATCTACCTGGTGCATTTTTATATCCAAAAGGTAACACGTTCCATTCATAAAATCCTTGGGGTACAGTAAATGTTGTTAGTTTTTTGGATTCTTCTTCTAACTTTAAGTGGTAAAATCCTGATTTACAATCAAATTTACTAAAATAGTTATATCCTTGGATTTGTCTTATTTTTAGTATCTTATTTGGTATTGGGTAATTATATGTCTTAGTTTTTGCATTTAGATTTCTATAATCAATAACCATTCTACATTTTCCTCTTTTTTGTTCACTATGTTTATTTACTATAAATGCTGGACTTGTATGTTTACTATTGCTTTCTTGTATATAACCTTGTTCTAGTAATTCGTCAATGTGTATTTTTGTGACGACCCAAAGAGTCATCACTTATTTTATTAATCATTTCGAGCTTCGAGGCCTTGAAAACCTCATTCCATGTTGCCTCGATTTACGTGCACAATCCGAGCATGTAGCCGGAAAGATTTTGTGATAGAAAATATGAATTCTATGAGAAATGTGGATAAAAATGATATTAATATTGATATGGTTGACTTCGGTCAACATTTTTGGTAAATGGATCCGGACCCGAGATTGGATGGTCCCGAGAGGTCCGTAGGAAAATATGAGACTTGGACATGCGTCCGGAGTCGAATTCGAGGCCGAGAGCCCAAGTTATGAATTTTTCTATGAAATTGTTTTTGATGTAATTGTTAAAGGAAATGAATTAATTGACTTTGGTATCGGGCTCGTATTTTGGTTCCGACGACCGGTACAAGTCTTAAATATTATATATGTGATTTCTGTAAAGTTTGGTGACATTCGGATGTCGTTTGAGATGTTTTGGACCTTCGAGTTCCAAGTTTGAAAGTTTTGAAAACCAAAAGTATGAAAATCATGAATTTGAGGCTTGATTTGATGAAAACGATGTGATATTGGCGATGTGATCGCACGAACAAGTTCATAATGTGTTTTTGAGGTTGTGTACATGTTTGGTTTGGAGCCGGGGGCTCGGGTAAAGATTTGATAGGCCGTTGGATTAAATTCTGAATTTTTGCACTGCTGGTTTTTCACCCAACTGTTGGCTTCGCAATTGCGAAGCATTTCTCGCAATTGCAAAGGGGGCAGATCAAGGCAGGGCTCGCAAATGCGAACCCTGATCGCAAATGCGAAGCCCCTCATGACCCAGCCTTGTTCGCAAATGCGAACAATTGTTCGCAAATGCGAACAACCCCTTGTCCTGCATATGTTCGCTCCTGCCTATGTTCGCAAATGCGAACCATAGTTCGCAAATGCGAACATTCCCAAATCCAGCCTTGTTCGCAAATGCGAACAATGCCCTTTACTGCCTGTGTTCGCAAATGCGAACATTAGTTCGCAAATGCGAACACTCCCCTTTCCTGCCAGTGTTCGCAAATGCGAACAAAAGTTCGCAAATGCGAACTTCCCAGCCTTAGCTTATTTTTCAAACTCCAGAAATTGGTCGGGGTTCGCAATTGCGAACCCATGTTCGCAAATGCGAACACGGAGACCTGTAAAACACGATTTTCAGTTCATTTCTTCACTTTTTACAAACCAAAAACACCCATTTGCGATTCTTCACGGATTCCTTCTTCATCAAAACAATTGTAAGTCACTTTTTACTTAATTCTTTCAATTCCTAACATCATTAAACATGATTTTCAATAGAAATCAAAGGTTTTCATGGTAGAATTTCTTGTTTTTGTTAGAATATAGGGTTTTTCATAAATTGGGAAATTGGACCTCGAATTGAGGTCCGATTTTGAAACAAATCATATACATGAACTCGTGGGGGATGGGTAACCGGATTTTGGTCCGAACCCCGAGTTCTGACCATGTGGGCCCGGGGTCGAAATTCACTATTCCGGGCAGAATGTTGTAAAAGTTGTAATTGGCCTTAGGAATTAGTTTGTTGAGTAGTATTGATGATATTAAATCAATTGTGTATAGATACGATTGGATTGGAGCCAAATTTGAAAGGAAAAGGCATTGCCACGGATTGAATTGTTCATAAACATTCGAGGTAAGTGTTTGTTCTATCCTATCTTGAGGGAATAGGATTATGTGTTATGTGTTATGTGATCGAGTGCGGTGTATGGGCCGTGGTGACGAGCATCTATACACTGGCGTCTAGTATGACCGTGAGTCGTTGAAAATGCTTATTTTGAGATATATTTACAGATGAATTGTTGAACCTTTGCCAGGTTGTAGAATTGTTATTGTTCTCCCTTGTCGGGACTTGTTGTGAAGATAATTATTGATTACCCTTATTGGGACAGTTTATGAATTATTGCTTCTTTCTTTGCCCTTAACCGTGATTGTTATTTGGGTGAGGAAGAGTGATAATGCACGAAGGGTGATGCCGTGCCTTGATTTATTATTTATGCACGAAGGTTAATGTCGTGCCATGTTTTATTGATTATGCACGAAGGATCATGCCGTGCCCTGTTATTGAACCATGTACGAAGGATTATGCCGTACTATGGATGTGAGGATGAGAGTAAAAGCACGAAGGGTGATGCCGTGTACTTTATTTGCTTATTTGGTGAGGATGAGAGTAAAAGCACGAAGGGTGATGTCGTGCAACTGTTTGCTATTCCTTGACTTGATATTACATGTGTTTCCACTATACTTTGTTTTTCCTTGTGAACTTATTAACTGTTGTTAATTGTTGAATTCTTTGAGATATTCCTTATTGTGTTATTACTTGGTTATTTCTTGTTATTCTGTGGTATACATATATATATTGAATTGCACAGGTTTATGTGAGTGTCTGGTCCTAGGCTTGTCACTACTTCGCCGGGATAGGCCAGGCACTTACCAGCACATGGGGTCGGTTGTGCTGATGCTACACTTCGGTGCGTTTTTGCACAGGTCCAGGTTACGATCAGGAGTAGCAGCAGCAGTAAATAGATTGCGTGGGAGTTGATCACATTTGAGACCGAGGTAGCTTGTAGACGTCCGCAAGCCCGACGTCTCTCTCTTTACTTATGTTACTAGCCGTAGTCTCTTTGTTCCGAGACAAACAGAATTATGTTATATTTCTTTCAAACTTTTATGTGTAGTATTCAATAGTAGTTCGTGAGTTGGTGACTCCACGTCTTGGGTAGAGGATTTCAGTATGATTTTCATCTTGTAATTAGTTATTTCTATTTCGATAAAGTATTCCGCATTTATTTAATTAAAATTGTGTTAAAAACAGGATAGTATGAATACGGTGGCTTGCCTAGCTACCACGAGTAGGCGCCATCACGATCCCGATGTTGGGGGAAAATCCGGGTCGTGACAAGTTGGTATCAGAGCTCTAGGTTACATAGGTCTCACCACTCACGAACAAGCTTAGTAGAGTTTGAGAGGTAGGTACGGAGACGCCTGTACTTGTCCTCCAGAGTCTATTGAGTTAGGAAAGAGTCTCTCATTTGTTCTTTCTTATCGTGCGACTTGTTCCTCAATTAGTGATTGAATTTATATTCTGTCCTTTCGCAGATGGTGAGGACAAGCGCTTCTTCGTCCGCTGACCAGCAGCTCGAGCCCCAGGCAGCTCCTGTGAGGGGCAGGGGCCGAGGCCGTACTAGAGGCCGTGGTAGGGGTAGAGCTCAGCCCCAAGCGGCTACCCCAGAGGTGGAGCCTCATATTGAGATTGATGAGGAGGTTCCGGTTCCAGCAGCTCCAGCGGGCCCAGCTCAGGTCCCAGGAGAGGATTTATTTACATCGGATCTTTGGGAGGCTTTGGTCAGGATAGCGGGATTTATGGACAGCATTGCCAGAGCAGGTTTATTATCGGTTGCACCAGCCGCTTCTTAGGCTGGAGGAGTGGCCCAGACTCCTACTGCTCGTACTCCGGAGCCAGTAGCTCCTCAGCCTCAGGCACCAGTGGTTCAGCCAGCTGTGGCCACACAGTCAGGTACCACGGCTCATGCCGGAGATGGAGCGGCCATGACTTCTGATTTGTTATGGAGGCTTGATCGGTTCTCCAAGCTATTTACCACTACATTCAGCGGAGCCACATCAGAGGATCCTCGGGACTTCTTATTCAGTTGCCATGAGATTCTCAAGACTATGGGGATCGTGGAGTCAAATGGAGTTGACTTCTGTACATTCAGGCTTGCAGGATCCGCCAAGACTTGGTGGAGAGATTATTGCTTGACTCGACCAGCGGGGTCCCCAGCTTTATCATGGGATCAGTTTGCGGAACTATTTATGGAGAAGTTTCTCCCTGCTACTCAGCGGGATGTACTTCGGAGGCAGTTTGAGCGCCTCCATCAGGGCACTATGACAGTTACACAGTATGAGACGAGATTTATCGACTTGGCTCGTCATGCGGTGGTGATACTTCCCACGGAGCGGGAGAGGGTCCGCAGATTTATAGATGGGCTTAATCAGCCGATTAGACTCCAGATGGCTATGGGCGTGGGGAGTGACATATCATTTCAGGAGGCAGCCAATGCAGCACGCATAGTTGAGATGGCTCTTGCTAGGGGAGGCGGTTATTCTTTAGATAAGAGGCCTCGTCATTCAGGCAGGTTTGGTGGTTCTTCCTCTGGTGGCAAAGAATCCTTTGATAGAGGCCAGTCTTCCAGGCCTTTTCATTCCGCCCTTCAGGATTCACAGGGTGGACTAGGTGATGGTGGTTTTCGTGGGCATTATTCAGACCAGCCTCCTATTAATGCTCAGGCCTCTTCAGAGTGTTCGTGGAGGCCATTCAGGTCGTCAGGGCCAGCAGCCCTATCAGTCTAAGAGTTGCTACGGTTGTGGTGACCCGGGTCATTTTATCAGGTATTGCCCTTTAGCAGCGGGCAACTCTCAGCAGCGAGGTCCTCGTCCTATGATTCAGGCCCCAGCTGACCCTCAGCCTGCCCAGCCAGCCGGAGGCGGGGGTAGAGATTATAGAGGTGGAGGTCGAGACCGTAGAGGTGGAGACCGTCCAGCGACAGAGGTAGAGGTCAGCCAGTTGATGGTCGTCCTAGAGACGCAGCTCGGAGAGGAGGTGCAGATCCCCGATTCTATGCTTTACCAGCTAGGCCAGAGGCAGAGGCATCAGATGTCGTGATTACAGGTACTATTCTTGTGTGTGGCAGAGGTGCTTCAGTATTATTTGACCCCGGATCTACATATTCCTATGTGTCTTCCTACTTCGCACCGTATTTGGCCGTGCCCAGCTATGCTCTGGATATTCCAGTTTATGTGGCTACACCAATGGGTGACTCCATTGTAGTCGATCGGGTGCATCGTTCGTGCGTAGTTATATTTGGGGGTCTTGAGACCCGTGTTGATCTGTTGCTTTTGGATATGGTAGATTTTGATGTCATATTGGGGATGGACTGGTTGTCCCCATACCATGCTATTCTAGATTGTCATGCTAAGACTCAGAATCACCCCGATTAGAGTGGAAAGGTACCTCAAGCCACTCCGTTCGCACTGTTATTTCCTATGTTAAGGCTCGACGCATGGTCGAGAAAGGGTGTCTAGCTTATCTGGCTTATGTTCGTGATTCCAGCGCAGAGGTTCCTTCCATTGAGTCGGTCCCTATTGCACGGGAGTTTCCTGAGGTTTTTCCTTCAGACCTGCCGGGCATGCCACCCGACAGGGATATTGATTTCTGTATTGATCTAGCACCGGGCACGCAGCCCATCTCTATTCCACCCTATCGTATGGCCCCGCCGGAGCTAAAAGAGTTGAAAGATCGGTTGCAAGACCTTCTTGAGAAGGGCTTTATCAGGCCCAGTGTTTCCCCCTAGGGAGCACCTGTATTATTTGTAAAGAAGAAAGATGGCTCGATGCGGATGTGTATTGATTACCGGCAATTAAACAAAGTGACAATAAAGAATAAGTATCCACTGCCGAGGATTGATGATTTGTTTGACCAGCTCCAGGGAGCGAGGGTATTCTCTAAGATAGACTTGAGGTCAGGGCTACCATCAGCTGAAGATCAGGGCGGCTGACATTCCTAAGACAGCCTTTCGCTCTAGATATGGTCATTATGAGTTCTTGGTCATGTCCTTCGGGTTGACCAATGCCCCAGCAGCATTCATGGAGTTGATGAATCGGGTATTCAGGCCTTACTTAGATCTGTTCGTGATAGTTTTTATAGATGACATCCTGGTGTACTCCCGCAGCCAGGAAGAGCACGAGCAGCACCTCAGAGTGGTTCTTCAGACTCTGAAAGATAACCGACTATATGCCAAATTTTCTAAATGTGAGTTCTGGCTGAGTTCGGTAGCATTTCTGGGTCACATTGTATCAGTGGAAGGTATTCAGGTAGACCCAAAGAAGATTGAGGCAGTCCAGAATTGGCCTCGACCAGCTTCAGTGACTGAGATCCGGAGTTTCTTGGGATTAGCAGGTTACTACCGTCGATTTGTAGAGGGGTTTTCTTCTATTGCGGCCCCGATGACCAGGTTGACCCAGAAGGGTGTCCAGTTCCAGTGGTCAGAGGAGTGTGAGGCGAGCTTTCAGAAGCTCAAGACAGCCTTGACCACCGCACCAGTGTTGATACTACCTACAGGTGCGGGGCCTTATACGATTTATTGTGACGCATCTCGTACAGGGCTTGGAGCGGTATTGATGCGGGATGGTAAGGTTATCGCTTATGCTTCGAGGCAGTTAAAAATACATGAGAAGAATTATCCAGTTCATGATCTTGAGTTAGCAGCAGTGGTTCATGCCTTAAAGATCCGGAGGCATTATCTATATGGTGTGACATGTGAGGTGTACACTGATCACAAAATCCTAGAGTACTTGTTCAAGCAAAAGGAGTTGAATCTACGACAGCGGAGATGGTTAGAGTTGCTAAAAGACTATGATGTTACTATCTTATATCACCCGGGTAAGGCCAATGTGGTGGCCGATGCATTGAGTAGAAAGTATGCCAGTGTGGGTAGTCTTCCATACATTCCGGTCAGTCAGAGACCATTAGCTCTAGATGTCCAGGGCCTTAGCCAACCGGTTCGTGAGATTAGACATTTCTGAGCCTAGCAGGGTGTTAGCCTGCACGGTCGCTCGTTCTTCTTTATTAGAGCGTATCCGTGAGAGGCAATTTGATGATCTTCATTTGCATGAGTTGAGAGATACAGTACAGCGGGGAGGTGCCACACAGGTAAATCTAGATGATGATGGGGTATTGAAATTGCAGGGGTCGAGTTTGTGTGCCCAATGTCGAAGGGATTCGAGAGTTGATCTTAGCGGAGGCCCACAGTTCGCGGTATTCTATTCACCCAGGCACCGCGAAGATGTACCAGGACTTACGGCAGCACTATTGGTGGCGCAGAATGAAGAAAGATATCGTTGCGTATGTCGCTCGGTGTCTAAATTGTCGGCAGGTGAAATATGAGCACCAGAGACCTGGTGGTGTATTCCAGAGGATTGAAATTCCCGAGTGGAAATGGGAGCGGATCACTATGGACTTCGTTACTGGACTTCCTTTGACTCGGAGGAAATTTGATGCTATTTGGGTCATTGTTGATCGGCTGACCAAGTCAGCACACTTTATTCCAGTATTTGTCTCCTACTCATCGGAGAGGTTAGCGGAGGTTTACATTAGGGAGATTGTTCGTCTCCATGGAGTGCCAGTATCTATTATCTCTGATCGGGGTACGCAGTTTACCTCGCGGTTCTGGAGAGCGGTCCAGCGGGAGTTAGGCACTCAGGTTCAGTTGAGTACAGCATTTCATCCTCAGACGGATGGCCAGTCCGAAAGGACTATTCAGATTCTAGAGGACATGCTTCGAGCCTGTGTTATTGATTTCGGAGGCTCGTGGGACCGGTTTCTGCCATTAGCAGAGTTCGCCTACAATAACAGTTACCAGTCTAGCATCCAGATGGCTCCGTATGAGGCATTGTATGGTAGGCGATGTCGATCACCGGTTGGATGGTTTGAACCGGGAGAGGCTCGGTTGTTGGGTACAGACTTAGTTCAGAGGCCTTGGATAAGGTCAAGACTATTCAGGAGAGATTGCGTTCAGCTCAGTCCAGGCAGAAGACTTATGCGGATCGTAAGGTTCGAGATGCAGATTTCATGGTTGGTGAACGAGTATTGCTCCGAGTGTCGCATATGAAGGGCGTAATGAGGTTCGAGAAGAAGGGCAAGCTCAGCCTTAGGTATATTGGTCCATTTGAGATTTTTGACAGAGTGGGAGGGGTGGCTTACAGATTAGCCTTGCCGCCTAGCTTATCGGTCGTGCATCCAGTTTTTCACGTATCTATGCTTCGGAGATACCACGGCGATCCCACACATGTGTTAGACTTCGGTACTGTCCAATTGGACAATGATCTATCTTACGAGGAGGAGCCGGTGGCTATTCTAGACCGACAGGTTCGACAGTTGAGGTCGAAGAGTTATCCTTCTGTGCGTGTTCAATGGAGAGGTCAGCCTCCTGAGGCATCGACCTGGGAGTCCGAGTCTGATATGCGGAGCCGCTACCCACACTTGTTTCCTGACTCGGGTACTTCTTTCTTTTGTCCGTTCGAGGACGAACGGTTGTTTTAGAGGTGGAGATTGTGACGACCCAAAGGGTCATCACTTATTTTATTAATCATTTCGAGCTTCCGAGGCCTTGAAAACCTCATTCCATGTTGCCTCGATTTACGTGCACAATCCGAGCATGTTGCCGGAAAGATTTTGTGATAGAAAATATGAATTCTATGAGAAATGTGGAAAAAAATGATATTAATATTGATATGGTTGACTTCGGTCAACATTTTTGGTAAACGGATCCGGACCCGAGATTGGATGGTCTCGAGAGGTCCGTAGGAAAATATGGGACTTGGACATGCGTCCAGAGTCGAATTTTGAGGCCTAGAGCCCAAGTTATCAATTTTTCTATGAAATTGTTTTTGATGTAATTGTTAAAGGAAATGAATTAATTGACCTTGGTATCGGGCTCGTATTTTGGTTCCGACGCCCGGTACAAGTCTTAAATATTATATATGTGATTTCTGTAAAGTTTGGTGACATTCGGATGTCGTTTGAGATGTTTTGGACCTTGAGTTCCAAGTTTGAAAGTTTTGAAAACCAAAAGTATGAAAATCATGAATTTGAGGCTTGATTTGATGAAAACGATGTGATATTGGCGATGTGATCGCACGAACAAGTTCATAATGTGTTTTTGAGGTTGTGTACATGTTTGGTTTGGAGCCCGGGGGCTCGGGTAAAGATTTGATAGGCCATTGGATTAAATTCTGAATTTTTGCACTGCTGGTTTTTCACCCAGTTGTTGGCTTCGCAATTGCGAAGCATTTCTCACAATTGCGAAGGGGGCAGATCAAGGCAGGGCTCGCAAATGCGAACCCTGATCGCAAATGCGAAGCCCCTCATGACCCAGCCTTGTTCGCAAATGCGATGATCCAGCCTTGTTCGCAAATGCGAACATCCCCTTGTTCTGCCTATGTTCGCAAATGCGAACCATAGTTCGCAAATGCGAACATTCCCAAATCCGGCCTTGTTCGCAAATGCGAACAATAGTTCGCAAATGCGAACATTAGTTCGCAAATGCGAACACTCCCCTTTTCTGCCAGTGTTCGCAAATGCGAACAAAAGTTCGTAAATGCGAACTTCCCAGCCTTAGCTTATTTTTCAAACTCCAGAAATTGGTCGAGGTTCGCAATTGCGAACCCATGTTCGCAAATGCGAACAGAGACCTGTAAAACACGATTTTCAGTTCATTTCTTCACTTTTTACAAACCAAAAACACCCATTTGCGATTCTTCACGGATTCCTTCTTCATCAAAACAATTGTAAGTCACTTTTTACTTAATTCTTTCAATTCCTAACATCATTAAACATGTTTTTCAATAGAAATCAAAGGTTTTCATGGTAGAATTTCTTGTTTTTGTTAGAATATAGGGTTTTTCATAAATTAGGAAATTGGACCTCGAATTGAGGTCCGATTTTGAAACAAATCATATACATGAACTCGTGGGGGAATGGATAACCGGATTTTGGTCCGAACCCTGAGTTCCGACCATGTGGGCCCGGGGTCGAAATTCACTATTCCGGGCAGAATGTTGTAAAAGTTGTAATTGGCCTTAGGAATTAGTTTGTTGAGTAGTATTGATGATATTAAATCAATTGTGTATAGATACGATTGGATTGGAGCCAAATTTGAAAGGAAAAGGCATTGCCACGGATTGAATTGTTCATAAACATTCGAGGTAAGTGTTTGTTCTATCCTAGCTTGAGGGAATAGGATTATGCGTTATGTGTTATGTGATCGAGTGCGGTGTATGGGCCGTGGTGACGAGCATCTATACACTGGCGTCTAGTATGACCGTGAGTCGTTGAAAATGCTTATTTTGAGATATATTTACAGATGAATTGTTGAACCTTTGCCAGGTTGTAGAATTGTTATTGTTATCCCTTGTCGGGACTTGTTGTGAAGATAATTATTGATTGCCCTTATTGGGACAGTTTATGAATTACTGCTTCTTTCTTTGCCCTTAACTGTGATTGTTATTTGGGTGAGGAAGAGTGATAATGCACGAAGGGTGATGCCGTGCCTTGATTTATTATTTATGCACGAAGGTTAATGCCGTGCCATGTTTTATTGATTATGCACGAAGGATCATGCCGTGCCTTGTTATTGAACCATGTACGAAGGATTATGCCGTACTATGGATGTGAGGATGAGAGTAAAAGCACGAAGGGTGATGCCGTGTACTTTATTTGCTTATTTGGTGAGGATGAGAGTAAAAGCACGAAGGGTGATGCCGTGCAACTGTTTGCTATTCCTTGACTTGATATTACATGTGTTTCCATTATACTTTGTTTTTCCTTGTGAACTTATTAACTGGTTGTTAATTGTTGAATTCTTTGAGATATTCCTTATTGTGTTATTACTTGGTTATTTCTTGTTATTCCGTGGTATACATATATATATTGAATTGCACAGGTTTATGTGGGTGTCTGGTCCTAGGCTTGTCACTACTTCGCCGGGATAGGCCGGGCACTTACCAGCACATGGGGTCGGTTGTGCTGATGCTACACTTCTGTGCGTTTTTGCACAGGTCCAGGTTACGATCAGGAGCAGCAGGAGCAGTAAATAGATTGCGTGGGAGTTGATCACATTTGAGACCGAGGTAGCTTGCAGACGTCCGCAAGCCCGGCGTCTCTCTCTTTACTTATGTTACTAGCCGTAGTCTCTTTGTTCCGAGACAAACAGAATTATGTTATATTTCTTTCAAACTTTTATGTGTAGTTCAGCAGTAGTTCGTGAGTTGGTGACTCCACGTCTTGGGTAGAGGATTTCGGTATGATTTTCATCTTGTAATTAGTTATTTCTATTTCGATAAAGTATTCCGCATTTATTTAATTAAAATTGTGTTAAAAACAGGATAGTATGAATACAGTGGCTTGCCTAGCTACCACGAGTAAGCGCCATCACGATCCCGATGTTGGGGGAAAATCCGGGTCGTGACAATTTTAAATTCATTTAAATCTTTGAAATTGTATTTTAAGGGTTTTTGTGTTATTATACTATTTTCATCAATTAGCTCTATTTTTACCTTTGTTTTATGTTTTTCCCAACCTTGTAATGGGTTTTCACTATACAATGGTTCTAGTTTTTCTTGAATTATTTTAATTGTATTTATTAAAAAGATAATTAATTCTATTTTATTATCATCTTCTTTTTCATTTTCTAATTTTTGTGTTATTTTCTCACTTCCTTTTATCCAATCAGTTGTTTTTCTTTTCTTTTTTAGAACTCTTTTTGCTCCTATTTTTTGTTTACATGGTGTTGTAAACCACCAATGTGTTTTAGTTATTACGTGTGGGTATAGTTTATCTAAGAATGGTATTCCTAGTAAAATATCTCTTGTGGGTAATTCAAAATTATATATTTCTTCTATAGTAAGTATTTTATCCCATATTTGTATTTTTATATTTTTTGATTTGTGGGTAATTATGCTTCCTTCGTTGTTAAATCCCGTTACTGGTAAGGGTGTTCTAAGTTTTTTCCATTTCTCTTCTGGTAGGCAATTATATCTACATAAATTTACTTCTGATCTTGTGTCTATCATAGGTGTGTAGTATCTATTGTAGTATCCTTCCACTATTATTTTTACTAATATATGTATTTTCATATTTATAATATAGTTCTTTTTATTGTTACTTTCTTATTTTCATAATGTATGATTAGTTGTTCATTATCTAAGTTGTATGGTTTAACTTTTTTTCTAGCCATTTTATTCCTAATATAATATTTTTATCTCCTTGGTATATTTTAAATCTTATTATCATAATTATTCCTCCTATAATTATTTCTTTTTCTCGCTATTTCTTCACTAGTTATCATTCCTTTAGGTAATTCGGGGTATAATTTTTCACTAGTTAGTATCTCATCTTCTGTGATTAATTCTCTTGTTATATAGTTTTCTTCTTGTCCTGTATTTATTAGTATTAAGTATTTTCTTCCATTCATTACTCCTGTTATGTAATAATGATGATGTTTTATTTCTCCTGGTAATTGCTCTATAAGTTTAGGTATTTTATATCCTACCTTATCCGATATGCTTGTTTTATTTGATGATGTTTGTCCTACTTCAAAACTCAATCTTTTTGATGTGCTTAGTCTTTCTTTTACTATGTCTAAATCTTCTTCTATGTCCAGTTCATTATAACTATACTCATTGTTATCTATAACTGTAACTATTCTTTCAAAAGGATTTTCTATCTTTATTTTGTTTATTTTATTTCTTGCCATTATCTTATGTTTAGTTGTTAATATATATAGATTTTTACATCTTGCTATAAATATCTTACTACCTGGGGTTAATTCTATTCCTGACATTTTCCAGTATAATACAAGTGATTTATCTATATTTTTATCATTTATCGCTACTGAATAGTTAACACTAATTATGAACTTAAATTTTTGGTATATCAAATTTCCTCGTACTGCACTTATTATACTTTTTTCTATAGGTTGTATAATTCTATCATCTACTAGATAAATTTCTATTGGTGTATCTATCCCTTCTGTCACGACCCTGGTTCACCAATCGTGAACATGTCATGACGGCACCCAATCCCCACGACTAGGTAAGCCTAACACATTGCGGAATATACAAGTTTATGAACATTAAATAAGAAATAGAGAAAAATGATATAAATAAGAATGTAATCTGTACCGCTTGGCACATACACCCGTCAAACACACTGTATAAACACCACCAAGACCCGGAATCCCACGGGTAACACGGACTAAGAGAAATACAACTGTGGCTCTATGTGTAAAGAGTATCTAAACAACGAGATGAAGGAAAGACATCTACTAGAACTATCAGAATAGAAGGATGGCTTTCGGATCCGCGGACGTAGCAGATCGTACCTCGAGGTCTCCCAAGGTGCTGCTGAATCACCTAGTATGAGCCTGTCCTAATGTACCTGGATCTGCACAACAAAAGTGTGCAAAGAAGAGTAGCATGAGTACACCACGGCGGTACTCAGTAAGTGCCAAGCCTAACCTCGATGGAGTAATGACGAGGAATGTCAGGGCCCTACTGAGAGAAAACAATTACAAAAATGAAAATAACAATAATAAGCAGTTTAAATGATAATAATTCCGAATGACAACAATAAAATGATTACTGAAACCGTCTACAATTAACTAACAACAAATAACAAACTAAATTAATAAGTCCAGGACCTGTGGGAATTGAACCCATAGTCCCATTAACAGTACCCCTGGGTCTCCAGGAATCGAACCCGCAACCCATGTCTCAATAGATCTCAGGATCTCCGGGAATCGAACCCGCAGTCCACATCTCAATAATATATCAATAGCTCAGGATCTCCGGGAATCGAACCCGCAGTCCCTACAAATAACTCAGGATCTCGGGAATCGAACCCGCAGTCCCTACCAATAACTCAAGATCTCGTGAATCGAACCCGCAGTCCCTACAAATAACTTAGGATCTCGGGAATCGAACCCGCAGTCCCTACAAATATCACTTCGGGTCTCTGGGAATCGAACCCACAGCCCTTGGGATCTCCGGGAATTGAACCCGCAGTCCACCAACACATCAAATAAAGAAAACACACAAGGAGAGTATAATATGTTTAATTACAACTTCACCGAAGCTAGTGCCAACTATTTATCAAGAAGTTCAAGTAAGTCAACTAGGCAATTAAACATGTTAAATCCTAGCTAATCATGCTTTACTAACTAATACCGGGTAAAGTAACGCTTTTATCACCTAAGAGCAGGAATATCACTAATCGGACAATTCAAGTATGGTGTGTGTTACAACAACCAGCGCATGTACACGCCTGTCACCTCGCGTACAAGGCATTTAAACTATCACATAATATCCTAGGGGTGAAAGTTCCCCCACACGAGGTTAGACAAGCCACTTACCTCGACTCCGGTACAAAACCGCTAAGAGACAACTCTCTTGCCATGAATGTCGACCTCCACAGGCATAGTATCTGATAAAAATTAATAGAATCACATCAAAATAGTCCAATTGGGCATTACCCAACCAAAACAATTCAAAATACACCAAAACCCACAAGTTGCCAAAACCCGACTTTCGGTACGCTTCTCGAAAAATTATGAAAGTTATATATTCGGGTTCCTTATCTCAACACGAGTCCGTGCATATAAAATTTATCAAAATTGAACTCCGTTTGCCCATTCAAATCAAAGATTTCCTAAAATTTAGGCCTAGGGCTCAAACCCTCCATTAATCCTCCATTAACAGTGAAATAATCATGGAGAAACATCAAAATAAAGTTCTTATATTTACCTCCTTGATGAGACGAGAACAACACCACAAAAATCACCTCAATCGGAACTCTAGAACTCAAGATATGCCCAAAATACTAAACTTCTCGGTTTTAAACACTAACCAGGCCTATTTTTCGCTTTTGCGGATAATTTTCGCATAGGCGGGACCGCTTTTGCTGTTCTATTTCCGCTTTTGCGGTTCCGCATCCGCGGTCAAATTCCGCTTCTGCGGTTCTGACAAACACCAACACTTTTCTCGGCACGGAAATGAGCATAACTTCCTCATACGATGTCCAAATTCGACGATTCTTTTTGCTATGGCTCCGAAATTACAATACGGATCTAATGGTTCAAACAAAACTGAATTTGGAGATCATTTACCTAATATGTTACCCCTTTATGTTCAAAGAAGCAAAGGTTGAAACATCAAATAAGAGCGTGATCACAACCCGAAACACACCCGAGGCCCCCGGGACCCCAATCAATCATACCAACCAACACCAATTCACATTACGGACTTGCTCGAGGCCTCAAACAACTCTAAAACCATGAATTGCACCCGATTCAAACTTTATGAACTTTGAAATTTCCAACTTCTATTTCCGATGCCGAAACCTATCAAATCGCATCCGATTGACTTCAAATTTTGCACACACGTCCAAAATGATATATCGAAGCTACAGAAACTTTTGGAATTCCATTCTGACCTTCGGATCAAAATCTCACCTATCAACCGAAATTCGCCAAAATACTAACTTTGCCAATTCAAGCTTAATTCTACACCGGTCATCAATAAAATATTCCGGACACACTCCTAAGTCCCAAATCACCTAACGAAGCTATCCGAACCATAAGATTTGCATTTTGAGTCCGATATCAAAATTTCCACTTCCGGTCAAATTTTCTCAAAAACCTTCAATTTTCTATCTTTAGCCAAACGACTCCAAAATGATGACGACCCAAAGGGTCATCACTTATTTAATTAATCATTGAGCCATAAGCTCACTTTATCCAATTTAAGCATACGGAAATAATTCAACAGTGATAGATACATATTAAAAACAGGGAACCAAGTCCCAACACGTGCCAACTCCCATAGACCGAAGGGTCAAGAGTCATGAGCCTCTACGGAATATACAAGTGTAAATAGAGAATATAACTGTGCACAAGTGTGGGAGGATCAGAACAAAATATAGACAAACTGGAGAATCAGGTCCTGCGAACGCTGGCAGCTACCTCGACTGTCCAAAAGCACTCCCGAGCCGCAATGGAATCAGCTCTGCTGTAATGTACCTGGATCTGCACACAAGGTGCAGGGAGTCGGGTGTGAGTACTTCCAACTCAGCGGTAATAAAAGTAAATAATGCTGAAGGGAAGAAAACCACGATAGGCACTATCTCATGCTACACAATACAGAACTATCTTTTTATTCCTTTCAAGCATATGTGAGTAGATTATTTAGAAATCTCAATTTTAGCTACTTTATTTCATAATAATATACCAATACCTGGATAAAATCTCAAGTAGTGCAAGTCCGCACTCAAATCAGCCCCTCGGGCTCAGCACTCCTTATCAATTTACACCAGGAGATCTGGTCAATAAGGCAACTAATGCATGTGTGCCAGTAATGTATGAGTGCTTAAATGTTATGCCACGTAGTACACGTAAACCAATGTATGTATGCCATGCAATGCATATGACCGCTACGGCGTGTAGCCCGATCCAATTTGGGTACCCGTGCTCACCGTGGGGGTTCAGACTCCGGAGGGGCTCCTACAGCCCAAGCACAATATTAATATCACACCTGCTGCGGCGCGCGGCCCGATCCGTATACCACTGCGGCGTGCAGTCCGATCCATGCATGTGTATGCATATGCTCACATGAGATGTCATGCCCTAACATATGGCCCTCGGCCCAATCAATCTAACAAATAATCAAGAAAGCCCTACGACAACAATATCATATTAGCTCACAGCTAAAAATGTTATTAAGACCTTGTTCAAGTTTTTCATAACCTTATAAAAATGCTGAATAGCAAAAATACCATTTTAAAACTTAAATTTAGAAAAAAATATGCACGGTGTTATCAAGACAATGATGCCAATCCCTGAAGGATTCAAATAATCGGCACGAAGCCTAAAACATGATAATTAGTCCAATTCATTTCAACAATTAGGTGTTATTATTTATTACGCGGGACGGACCAAGTCACGATCCCCAATGGTGCTCTACCCCACGCCCGTTATCCGGCGTGCAAGTCACCTCAACACAGCACTAAGATGTGCAAGTCCGGGGTTTACTAACCCTCAGGACATCATTTACAAGTATTACCCACCTCGAACCGACGAAAACTCATGCCCGCGACGCCTTAGCTCGTCGAACCGGCATCCACGCACGTCCAAACTAGCCAAAATCAGTACAAATATATCAAAATAGGCTAATGGAACATAACCCAATCGAAAGAACTCGAAAAATATCAAAAATCACGAAATTCGCAAAACCCGAGCCCCGGGCCCACATCTCGAAAAATTATGAAACTCACATTTTCGGAATCCTCGTCTCTCCACGAGTCCGTACATACCAAGAACTCCCAATTCGGACCACAAATGGTCCTTCAAATCCCCATTTTAAGATTTTTGCTCAAAGCCCTAATTTTCTTGATTTCTTACCCAAATTCAGAGAATTAATGGAAGATTCTTTGATAAAATCATGTATTTAACTCATAAAACTTACCTCCAATGATTCTCCGTCGAAATCCCTTCAATTCCCGTCCAAAAGCTCTCAAGAATGACCAAAAATAGTGAAAAAATGGGTTGATTTCGCGACTGGAATGTTTTAAAAACATTCTGCCCAGGCATATTACTCATCGCGATCGCGGGAATGGCTCTGCGATCGCGGAGAACAAAATTTGGCCCAAAATTTACCCTTCGCGATCGCGGGAAAGGCTTCGCGATCGCGGTGAACAAACTCTGGTTCCTCCGGACAGGCTTCAGTATAATGGGCATAACGTTTTGCACACAACTCCAAATGATGAATGGTTTGATGTTCTGGAAACTAGACACATAGGGCTATAACTTTCATTTGATGGTCATTTCCTGAATCCGTATATATTTCTAGACATAAGCTTCCCAAGTTATACATGTGTATTAGAGATCCTTCTCGAACACCCTATAGTGTAACGTCCATAACTCTTTACACAGATGTCCAAATCATGATTACGTTATCTTTCTGAAAACTAGACACGATGGGCTACAACTTTCGTTTTTGAATCACCTTAAAATTACTTGTATATAAAAAGATATGAGCTTCTGAAGTAGGATCAATGCACAGAAATTTTCCTTCTTCGCGATCGCGGAGCATTTCACGCGATCGCGATTCATTAATAATTTTCGCACATTTTACTCACCGCGATCGCGTCCCATTGTCCGCGATCGCGTAGAACACTGCTACAGACATAAACCAGCAGTTAAAAATGGCCTAGAAATGGTCCGAAACCACCCCGAAACTCACCCGAGGCCCCGGGACCTCAACCAAAAGAACCAACACGCCCTATAACCTTATTCGAACTTGTTCCAATCATCAAAACTCTATCGTTAACATCAAAATCGTCCGTTTTCAACAAATTTAAGCTTAAGTTTAACTTTAACTTCAAAAAAATTCACATTCGATCAAAAACCCGACCAAACAATGTCCGAATGACCTGAAAATTTGCAGGCATATCCAAAATCACCTAACGGAACTACTGCAACTGTCGGAATTCCATTCCGACTCCCGGATCAAAATCTCACCTATCGATCGGATTTCGCCAAAATTCGAACTTAGCCAATTCAAGCCTATTTCTACACCGGATCTCCAAATTCAATTCCGATTGCTCTCCTAAGTCATAAATGATCCCTCGAAACTAGTCGAATCATCGAATCCGATTCCGAGCACTCTAACTCGATAGTCAACTCTAGGTTGACTTTCCATATTCAAACTTCCTTCAAACATGCTATTTGCTTCATTTTTAATTCAATTCACTCCTAACCCACCCGATATGTTCTAACACTGATATAGAAGCATAAGATATGTAAATGCAACATAACGGGGTGGAAATTCCCGTAACGACGGGCCGGGTCGTTACATTCTCCCCAACTTAAACAAACGCTCGTCCTCGAGCGGACTCAGAATTGTACTAGAAGCAACCCAATAGCTGAATGACCTTACCAAGCATATATTCGGGCGACCATACGTCACCCTATCTCACCCAAGTCCAAAAGCACCATATAGTCAAAATTTCACAGACCATCTGAACCATAAATCACATTGTACTTTCTGAAATCATATGCCAAATGCAAATCCCATGCCTATACTCAGGATACACTCGAATCCACTGCAATAACCCATATTCACTACTCCGGGTGAGATCATATGATGTATCGACAACCCAAATCACTCGAGACGATAGTCTCTAATCACAACAACTGGACACAATAATCAAATACTAGCTGAAAACCTCTTTCATTAGATAGAGTCTTATTCCAACACCTCCATATCCTGCCCACGGCAGCTGAAGCACGCGATATACCGAACCCATCTCTCAGGTTAACCATTCGTGAATCTATCTCCCTCTTAGAACTGATACTATAATAGGTTTCGGAGCCAAACCTTGATTTTTACCTTTCTAACAAGCTAAGATCTAATATGCTCATATTCATTAATGACTCCAACGGTCATTTCGATTATAACACACCGCACTGGTGATAAGACACCTCCACACTGGCCTAAGCCGCGACGAGCACAACATAGGCTCCAATAGAAACGCCTGAACACACTCGAATCATGACAGCTCAAATCATGATAACTGTCTCCAGCAAAAGAGTTGCAATTTAATTCCTCTGTGCCATCATAACATAGATCTGAGATCGCGTCTCGTATCATAGAAATAGAGTACCCGAATCCTTCTCGAGAGGTCATAACATCACGTGGCCTTGCCACGATTCGTGATTCTATCCCAACATTATTACTCATGAAGCACCTCAAGTTACCAAGCTCAAAAAGGTCGGCCACGCACAGATCTAGGTCTGAACCCAAGCAATCAACCTCACCCACGGTGAAACCATTAACCTATGCTATTAAATCCCGAAAGGACACAACCGATGTGCCATTCGCCAAGCGATACTCAAAACGGTCTTTTCCTCAGAAGCGAGGAAGTATTGTATACCAGGTAGCTTATAACTAACTATATTTTTACAATATTCTGTTGCGGCGTACAACCCGCTCCAATGACATACCCGTGGCGACGTGCCACTCGATCTAGATACCATAACTGTGGCGGCGTGCCACCCGATCCAAGCATAAATCTCGCAAAGGAAATGCATATCGAGTCGAATTTTCTCATTATAGCAAACATATATATACATATAGCCTCAAGCTCGGCCACATGAAACGCATCTGACAACGTTTCTCAATACTGGAACTGAATCAATGGTAGATACTTCTACACTAACATCCGCCACTAAGGTCCAACTGACAAAGCAATGCCTACCAGCCGTCCGCTGGTCCTGTGTACAACTATTCTGTTGGAGCATACTCTGATGCTCTCTGCTACGCAATTTGTGTCATTTTCCGACATCGTCTATATCACATTTGTCTAGACGACCTGTCTTATGTCAACCAGTCTGAAATAAGGTATCATAACCCAAATTCATCATGTCAAGCTAAGAGAGAGCCACTAGGGCTTCCGATTTCCAATAATCACAAAACGGTATCGATACACGCGATATACAACCACTGCATAGGCGGATTACGAGGACTTCTAGTCTCCAACACATATATAACACATGAATCGCTATACCTGGTTCCACACTCCACCGTACTAATACATAACGCACATCAAGCGTCCATTCATACCACGACGGCCATTCAGAAATTTCACTATGCCATCAACGATTCAGTTATTATAGTCGATCCAACAAAAGAATACCACCATACAACTGGATATCATCATTTTACATTACCTTGTCCTTTTTGGATCATATTCCCTTGCCAAGTTAATAGAATAGCAGTATCATTTTCTTAAATTATCGGAAAGATCGATTCTTAATTCACCTGCAGCTGTCCGCGCTGCTCAATAATTTTATTGACTTCCCATATATTATGAACTGATCTCAAAACCTAGAATATACCATTATCAACTTTTCCATAACACATCGCATATACAATACCATACTAAAATAACATGGAAATTCTTATCCCTTTCCTACGTCGCAAACATCAACGCACTCAACTGGTCAAGGACTTTTATGATCCCATATAGAGAAAACTCATTACACATTCCAAGCTTTGCATACCAACAGGAAAAATACACTCATTTTTCAAACCACATTAAAACACATCATAAACTCTTTCTCCCAATCACATTGCATAAGTTAAAACTGCCAGGACTGAGTCCTTATACCCATATCAAGTTACACAACTGCCAGCACTCAAGAGCTTTGCTGCACAATGTCTGCAAGACTCATTACTTCAACCACATACCAGGAATCAATCGTATTCCTTTTTATACCATTCTGGTTTATTAACAAGTTGTTCCATTTACCCAGTTTCCTTTCTGATTCATCTCTAATTTCATATCAGTCTTTACTGTAGCACGACAATGCCTCAACCCTTTTTACCACACAAGACTCGTACACAAGACCACACGGTCTAAGACCCATAGGCCACCGAATACTCTCTCAGTGTTCCCAGAAGTACCACATTCCACCACACTTTATTTTGATGAACTTCCCGCGATTTTTAAATTGTTATCATTACTTTCCAATACGGATTACATAGAATCCCATCATTCACATAATATAACACAAGTCTTGACCTCTTCTAACGAAACCACCGTCTTTAGCCACATGCACAATCTTAAGACACCTGACTGTTACAAGCAAAATCTTGAACACCGTACAACAATTCTCGGGTGTCATTCACCCTTACTCAGTTGTAGTTCAACTGTCTTATTGAACAAATCCACTCGTGCCTTGCTAGAACCCTGACACCGCAGAACATGATTACATACAAACACAATTAGCTATCTTAACTTTCTATACACCGAACATTCTTTACCAATATCAGTTCAAAACATCCTAGTATTTCTTCACATCTACGATGCACCATAAACTTTATCAGAATTTTCCCAACATACTTAGAGACAGAGCCAACACAGCACACAACAGTGCAATCAGTTAATCAATAACAACCTCCCCAACTTATCTCGGAGCCATACATCAAAGCACTTTTAGCCACTCATAGCATTCTTACTCAAATGATGCCACAAGGTTCTAGTTAGATTAAACTCAAGTCATTTACAAGCTTCGGCGAAGATTTGAATCATCGAAAATATTAACTCTTTTGCAATTCTTGCATTCATTCACACACAACAGTTACGCCCACTCTTTAGGTGACAAAATCTTTTCTAAGTCCCAAATTTTCCAAAAATTTCGGCAGAGTTTCCTTTGTAAATTGGCCTATCCACCTGGCAGAGAATCACCAAAACCATCCTAGCAATACATTCACAACTCGACAAGACATCACAATGCATATCGACAACATTAGTCTCAATACTACTCAAATCATATTATCATATTGGTACATGAACATGCGTTGTACCTGCTCGAATCATAACACATATCAATTACCTTTCAATTACACATGAGAACCAATCCACCTATCTCGCCTCAATTTAGCATTTCAGCACAATACCTTCCACCAGGATACACATAGCATAATCATTTTAGTCTTCCCGAGTTTGAACTCGTTCCACTACACATAAGGCACTTATATTACTGAGCGCTCGATGCATACACAGACGTGCGGAAGGAATTTCAAAAGCATATCTCAAGCTGAATCAAGTACGCACGATAAGAATTCCAAGAAATGTGAAGTGTTTCCTAAAGGTTCGCAGCCTCCCGAGGATAAGTACAGGGCGTCCCCGTACCGATCCACAAGACTCTACTAACCGGCTCAAGACTCATGAGGCCTAGTAAACCTAGGCTCCGATACCAACTTGTCACGACCCCAAATCCGGTTGTGATAGCGCCCAACACCCTACTAGGCCAGCCTGACCAATTAACAACAATCACGGACCCATAAGCTCACTTTATCCAATTTAAGCATACGGAAATAATTCAACAGTGATAGATACATATTAAAAATAGGGAACCAAGTCCCAACACGTGCCAACTCCCAAAGACCAAAGGGTCAAGAGTCATGAGCCTCTTCGGAATATACAAGTGTAAATAGTGAATATACCTGTGCACAAGTGTGGGATGATCAGAACAAAATATAGACAAACTGAAGAATCAGGTCCTGCGAACGCTAGCAGCTACCTGGACTGTCCAAAAGCACTCCCGAGCCACAATGGAATCAGCTCTGCTGTAATGTACCTGGATCTGCACACAAGGTGCAGGGAGTCGGGTGTGAGTACTTCCAACTCAGCGGTAATAAAAGTAAATAATGCTGAAGGGAAGAAAACCACGATAGGCACTATCTCATGCTACACAATACAGAACTATCTTTTTATTCCTTTCAAGCATATGTGAGTAGATTATTTAGAAATCTCAATTTTAGCTACTTTATTTCATAATAATATACCAATACCTGGATAAAATCTCAAGTAGTGCAAGTCCGCACTCAAATCAGCCCCTCGGGCTCAGCACTCCTTATCAATTTACACCAGGAGATCTGGTCAATAAGGCAACTAATGCATGTGTGCCAGTAATGTATGAGCGTTGAATGTTATGCCACGTAGTACACGTAAACCAATGTATGTATGCCATGCAATGCATATGACCGCTAAGACGTGTAGCCCGATCCAATTTGGGTACCCGTGCTCACTGTGGGGTTCAGACTCCGGAGGGGCTCCTACGACCCAAGCACAATATTAATATCACACCTGCTGCAGCGCGCAGCCCGATCCGTATACCACTGCGGCGTGCAATCCGATCCATGCATGTGTATGCATATGCTCACATAAAATGTCATGTCCTAACATATGGCCCTCGGCCCCAATCAGTCTAACAAATAATCAAGAAAAGCCCTACGGGCAACAATATCACATTAGCTCACAGCTAAAATATTATTAAGACCTTGTTCAAGTTTTTCATAACCTTATAAGAATGTTGAATAGCAAAAATACCATTTTAAAACTTAAATTTAGAAAAAAATATGCACGGTGTTATCAAGACAATGATACCAATCCCTGAAGGATTCAAATAATCGGCACGAAGCCCAAACATGATAATTAGTCCAATTCATTTCAACAATTAGGTGTTATTATTTATTACGCGGGACGGACCAAGTCACGATCCCCAATGGTGCTCTACCCCACGCCCGTTATCCGGCGTGCAAGTCACCTCAACACAGCACTAACATGTGCAAGTCCGGGGTTTACTAACCCTCGGGACATCATTTACAAGTATTACCCACCTCGAACCGACGAAAACTCATGCCCGCGACGCCTTAGCTCCTCGAACCGGCATCCACGCACGTCCAAACTAGCCAAAATCAGTACAAATATATCAAAATAGGCTAATGGAACATAACCCAATCGAAAGAACTCGAAAAATATCAAAAATCACGAAATTTGAAAAACCCGAGCCCCGGGCCCACATCTCGAAAAATTATGAAACTCACATTTTCGGAATCCTCGTCTCTCCACGAGTCCGTACATACCAAGAACTCCCAATTCGGACCACAAATGGTCCTTCAAATCCCCATTTTAAGATTTTTGCTCAAAGCCCTAATTTTCTTGATTTCTTACCCAAATTCAGAGAATTAATGGACGATTCTTTGATAAAATCATGTATTTAACTCATAAAACTTACCTCCAATGATTCTCCGTCGAAATCCCTTCAATTCCCGTCCAAAAGCTCTCAAGAATGACCAAAAATAGTGAAAAAATGGGTTGATTTCGCGACTGGAATGTTTTAAAAACATTCTGCCCAAGCATATTACTCATCGCGATCGCGGGAATGGCTCTGCGATCGCGGAGAACAAAATTTGGCCCAAAATTTACCCTTCGCGATCGCGGGAAAGGCTTCGCGATCGCGGTGAACAAACTCTGGTTCCTCCGGACAGGCTTCAGTATAATGGGCATAACGTTTTGCACACAACTCCAAATGATGAATGGTTTGATGTTCTGGAAACTAGACACATAGGGCTATAACTTTCATTTGATGGTCATTTCCTGAATCCGTATATATTTCTAGACATAAGCTTCCCAAGTTATACATGTGTATTAGAGATCCTTCTCGAACACCCTATAGTGTAACGTCCATAACTCTTTACACAGATGTCCAAATCATGATTACGTTATCTTTCTGAAAACTAGACACGATGGGCTACAACTTTCGTTTTTGAATCACCTTAAAATTACTTGTATATAAAAAGATATGAGCTTCCGAAGTAGGATCAATGCACAGAAATTTTCCTTCTTCGCGATCGCGGAGCATTTCACGCGATCGCGATTCATTAATAATTTTCGCACATTTTACTCACCGCGATCGCGTCCCTTTGTCCGCGATCGCGTAGAACACTGCTACAGACATAAACCAGCAGTTAAAAATGGCCTAGAAATGGTCCGAAACCACCCCGAAACTCACCCGAGGCCCCGGGACCTCAACCAAAAGAACCAACACGCCCTATAACCTTATTCGAACTTGTTCCAATCATCAAAACTCTATCGTTAACATCAAAATCGTCCGTTTTCAACAAATTTAAGCTTAAGTTTAACTTTAACTTCAAAAAAATTCACATTCGATCAAAAACCCGACCAAACAATGTCCGAATGACCTGAAAATTTGCAGGCATATCCAAAATCACCTAACGGAACTACTGCAACTGTCGGAATTCCATTCCGACTCCCGGATCAAAATCTCACCTATCGATCGGATTTCGCCAAAATTCGAACTTAGCCAATTCAAGCCTATTTCTACACCGGATCTCCAAATTCAATTCCGATTGCTCTCCTAAGTCATAAATGATCCCTCGAAACTAGTCGAATCATCGAATCCGATTCCGAGCACTCTAACTCGATAGTCAACTCTAGGTTGACTTTCCATATTCAAACTTCCTTCAAACATGCTATTTGCTTCATTTTTAATTCAATTCACTCCTAACCCACCCGATATGTTCTAACACTGATATAGAAGCATAAGATATGTAAATGCAACATAACGGGGTGGAAATTCCCGTAACGACGGGCCGGGTCGTTACACTATCTTTAGCCAAACGACTCCAGAATGACCCACGGACCTCCGAATTCACTTCCGATCGCGCTCCCAAATCCAGAATAACCATACGGAGCTACTCCCGGTCTCGGAATCCCAAACGGACATCAATAACACTAAAATGCATTTTAAGCCAAATTGATGCAATTTCTTCTAAAACGCTATCTTCCATAATATGCGCCAAAACGCTCCCAGGTTATCCAAAACCCGATCCAGGCATACGCCCAAGTCCAAAATCATCATATGAACCTGTTGGAACCTTCAAATCACAATTCCGAGGTCGTATACTCAAAATTCCAATCCTAGTTCATTTCTTCAATTTTAAGCTTTGGAAATGAGAATTTTCATTTAAATTTGACTCCAAACTTCTTGAATTTTAATTCTGACCATACACACAAGTCAATATACTTGAGATGAAGTTGTTCATGGCCTCAAACTGCTGAATGACGTGCCGTATCTCAAAACGACCGGTTGGGTCGTTACAATCTCCCCACTTAAACATACGTTCGTCCTCGAACGTGCTGAGAACTACACTGAAGTAGTCTGAAATCACTAGTTTAACATCTCATGCAACTTCCTATGCTTCCACAACTCATTTGAGCACATTAGCTCGATAACTCTATAGATATACTCCTTTATTCGAGTAAATAAGCCATTAGACCCAATTCCAACATCCGGAATTTTCTGCCTAGCATCTTTCCATCATACGACCACAATATCATTCTTCACACGCTGTACCCATACATGACTGCATAACTTTGTTGAATTCACACTTTGCATCACTTTACTCATGGGACCACAATAATATTCTTTAAATATAATAGTCGAAATCCCACAAATCTGATGCTCTCATTGCATCTCATGACCTACATGGGTCTTGCTCTAGCTTTTACAACACCGATACGACGGAAGAGATGTGCAGGGAATTCATATTTAGTTGCCAAGTCAACAAATCAGTTAGTCTATACTTCTAACAAGATCCATTACCTTGTCCTAAGCCAGAGAATGTTATTTTCCTCTATAATATACTTCACATAATCAGTTTGCACTGACCCCAAATCCCATAACCTCATCTCACCCAGTACGAACTGCTCAGGCGATAAGCCACCTCTGATATAATCAAAAGTCCTGCAAGATGACACAATGTGCCAGTAGGCTACTAATTCGTACGTGATACAAAAGGAAGGCGAACACTAGAGAGAACTATTCAACTCTCACACTAACATGGACTTCCTTAGAAAAATAGGAAACAGAACACATAAAAGCAATTATGGACACTGAAATAAACATCACATTGTTGCGGCGTGCAACCCGATCCCAATAATATACCCATGGCGGCGTGCCACCCGATCCGAATAATATAACCATGACGGCGTGCCACCCGATCCAAACAATATAACCATGGCGGCGTGCCACACGATCCAAATAATATAACCATGGCGGCGTGCCACCCGATCCCTGTATAAAACTCACACAAGGAGCCATACGTCGAGTTGAATAGCTCATCACATCAAAATGCTGAATATCGATCATAAGTATACTAAGGTGCATGATATCAGACACAAGGAAACATATAGCGCTATAGGCTACAAACTCAAGCACAACTGAGGTGCGATATAAGATCTGAGTCTCAAGAGCCATCATGCTCATATAACATCACCGTTGAGCGGAACCTCAACACATAAGGGACTTACCAAGCCGTCTCACAACTCATAAGGCGCAATATATCTTTACACGAATTAACTAACCACTAAATAAGACCGCGACTATCCCTCCACAAAGGGCGCATTGCTGGAAGAAACACAACCGGCCTGATGCAAGGCTCACTTCCACATTTATATCTATCCACCGACCTTAAGTCTATCCTGGTCGTGCCAAGCTAAGTCAATAATATTTCACAGGTCTATAACCCAATAAGCAGAGTGCCCTCCAACATAAATTCTCAATTGAATGATATCACCAAAATCCTCATACTTGTTTTAAATTTCTAACCAATCAAGTGACTACAAGTCACACCTATACAATCTTCTTGTGGGTCAAGCTCCCACTATCTTCCGAATAATTAAACGGGCCTGCACATTCAACCCACCGGCTGCACTAACACTGAAAAGCGATCAGGAGTCCCTAACCGGGATGCAAAGCCTTTCTCACTGGACACCGACCTCAAATGATACTGATGTTAATATCCATCTTACTCAAAACACTGAAACTCCTTTCCTGCTCATCCGAGCTCTATATATCACATTTATTGACCATATTGTGACCTTGGTCCTTACTTCAAATTTCATACTACTCACTTCACCCCACGTGCCTATATACGATACACACAATTTCCATCATAGCTCTAGAACTGACGATAGGCTAATACTTCATCACATAAGACCTTCCATTTAACTCACTACAGGAGAGCTATAACAACATACGGTGAATTCTCATAGCCATCGAATATGCCAATATCTAAGTAGTGGTCCAAGCCACCATAACCCTTCCCAAGATCTGCTTACTCATAACAGGCCCCTAACAGGCGAATACTTTAGAATAACATCAATCACCGCGGCCGACAAGTCTCAAATGTACCGCCACAAATCACATGCATAATTCGATCACGTTGCATGAACCGATCATTGACACCCATACGCCAACTCAACTATGGCTGATCAATCTACTTCCTTCCAGGTTATCCTTGATTACCTTAGAAATGTTAATATCTTCCTTCGATACCTAACTTATTCCAACCGCACTTACCCCGAGTGACCTTAAATCATGAGGCCATGCTATCTCAAGAACGATGACCATTTCATGTCTCTCAAATACTACACCACAAGTCAAAACATCATAGATCGTTTTGTGCCTTTCTTCATAAGTTGCTTCAAAAGCTTGAGCCTTAACTGTACTTATAGATTCAGAATTATTAGGCGCCACACTTTACCTCTTGAATTCACTAGGACCGCTATTGAGAACCATCCGGTTCTAACTTGCCCCAGTACGCAACCAACTCTACTGAATTACTTTATAACATATGAATACCCTCTCGATAAAGCACCCAACTAAATCACTTCCCGCGAAGCCTGCACCTATACGAGGCATAAATCATGAATTTTCCCTCAAGTTTGAACATGAGCCAATAAGGCTAAACATAACATGCATTCAACAATACATATACTCAAATTACCACACATGGTCCTTTTCCCGTGGCTGCAATAACCCATTAATATGCTAGTATCCAGAATTCACGCAGGTAATTAGCCATGCGACCCAAATCATAAGCGGTGAGACTCTCCCACTAGCTCAAAACCACTGTTACACGACTCTCGAGCACATTAGTAACATTCACTCAAGTCATCTACTCTTATTCAACTGCAATTCACTTGAACCTACGAACATAATCACTTGTGCCCTATTAGCACTCGACCCAATAGGGTATGACCTCATTCCGATACAACCAAACATTACCCCGCTCCATGCATCGAGCATTCTCTACCAACGACACGTTAAAACATACTATGATTCTCACACACCAACGAAGCACCATGTAGCCCTTGTCGAATATTTCCCTGCTGATAAAAAAAATGTAGAGTTTATTAGGGACACAGGAACATCCAAAGTCCCAACATCATACCATACGAGCCTCAACTCTTGCCCATCCACAAGTTTTCAAGAACTTTTTTTTTGAATAGCACCTAAATACATCGCATGCCAAATCTGATATGACACATGACCCATAATTAGATCGTTGATAGTGAAATCCTTTCACTTAGCACGAAGCCTTAAAGATACATTTTGCTAATCCACGACAATAGCCTTTATCATATGTACGTCTTCATCATAAGACAACCCAAGACATTGGTTTGGTACATGTCCCTCTTAAGACAGTTAAACTCTTTTCCCCCAGTATCTCTACTGGCAGAATTCTTCGCTAAATAGATATCTTATATGAACCATATAGTCTTTATTACCACAAATTATCTTTAGATCTACATCCACCTTGTGATGATGCAGACCTTTACTGTGACGATTAGGTAGTTAAGTAAACCTTCTCAAGACCGTACTTATCAACCGAATGTCAGAACCTAGTGCACCCATGTGCACAATTGAAGATTTCTCAATTCTCTTGCATTATCGATATGGATGACACGCTGTAACAATGGTTGAGTAAATTCTTGACTCCCTTGAAGTCCCTCTGCAGCATCATGAACCGTCGGCGCATACTCGATACCGAGCGCACAACTTTCAATACATGAGTGGATGCAAAAGAACATATGACATAGGCTCCAACTGAAAAAATAGCGCACGATAAGGAATTCAAAGAATTGAAGAGTTTCCTAAACAGTTACATAGCCTATCGTAAATAAATACGACGTCTCCGTATCGATCAGCGAGACTCTAAGTAACCGGTCTGTGTCCCGTGACTCCTATGAACCTAGAGCTCCGATACCAACTTGTCACGACCCTAGTTCACCAATCGTGAACATGTCATGACGACACCCAGTCCCCACGACTAGGTAAGCCTAACACATTGCGGAATATACAAGTTTATGAACATTAAATAAGAAATAGCGGAAAACGATATAAATAAGAATGTAATATGTGCCACTTGGCACATACACCCGTCAAACACACTGTATAAACACCACCAAGACCAGGAATCCCACGGGTAACACAGACTAAGAGAAATACAACTGTGGCTCTATGTGTAAAGAGTATCTAAACAACGAGATGAAGGAAAAACATCTACTAGAACTATCAGAATAGAAGGATGGCCTCCGGATCCGCGGACGTAGCGGATCATACCTCGAGGTCTCCCAATGTGCTGCTGAATCACCTAGGATGAGCCTGTCCTGATGTACCTGGATCTGCACAACAAAAGTGTGCAGAAGAGTAGCATGAGTACACCACGGCGGTACTCGGTAAGTGCCAAGCCTAACCTCGATGGAGTAGTGACGAGGAAGGTCAGGGCCCTACTGAGAGAAAATAATTACAAAAATGAAAATAACAATAATAAGCAGTTTAAATGATAATAATTTTGAATGACAACAATAAAATGATTACTGCAACCGTCTACAATTAACTAACAACAAATAACAAACTCAATTAATAAGTCCAGGACCTGTGGGAATAGAACCCATAGTCCCATTAATCGAACCCGCAGCCCATGTCTCAATAGATCTCAGGATCTCCGGGAATCGAACCCACAGTCCACATCTCAATAATATATCAATAGCTTAGGATCTCCGGGAATCGAACCCGCAGTCCCTACCAATAACTCAGGATCTCTGGAATCGAACCCGCAGTCCCTACAAATAACTCAGGATCTCGGGAATCAACCCCACAGTCCCTATCAATAACTCAGGATCTAGGGAATCGAACCCGCAGTCCCTACAAATATCACTTCGGGTCTCTGGAAATCGAACCCACAGCCCTGGGATCTCGGGGAATTGAACTCGCAGTCCACCAACACATCAAATAAAGAAAACACACAAGGAGAGTATACTATGTTTAATTTCAAATTCACCGAAGCTAGTGCCAACTATTTATCAAGAAGTTCAAGTAAGTCAACTAGGCAATTAAACATGTTAAATCCTAGCTAATCATGCTTTTCTAACTAATACCGGGTAAAGTAACACTTTTATCACCTAAGAGCAGGAATATCACTAATCGGACAATTCAAATATGGTGTGTGTTACAAGAACCAGCACATGTACACGCCCGTCACCTCGCGTACAAGGCATTTAAACTATCACATAATATCCTAGGGGTGAAAGTTCCCCCACACGAGGTTAGACAAGCCACTTACCTCGACTCCGGTACAAAACCGCTAAGAGACAACTCTCTTGCCGTGAATGTCGACCTCCACAGGCATAGTATCTGATAAAAATTAATAGAATCACATCAAAATAGGCCAATTGGGCATTACCCAACCAAAACAATTCAAAATACACCAAAACCCACAAGTTGCCAAAACCCGACTTTCGGTACGCTTCTCGAAAAATTATGAAAGTTATATATTCGGGTTCCTTATCTCAACACGAGTCCGTGCATATAAAATTTATCAAAATTGAACTCCGTTTGCCCATTCAAATCAAAGATTTCCTAAAATTTAGGCCTAGGGCTCAAACCCCCATTAATCCTCCATTAACAGTGAAATAATCATGGATAAACATCAAAATAAAGTTCTTATATTTACTTCCTTGATGAGACGAGAACAACACCACGAAAATCACCTCAATCGGAGCTCTAGAACTCAAGATATGCCCAAAATACTAAATTTCTCGGTTTTAAACACTAACCAGGCCTATTTTTCGCTTTTGCGGATAATTTCGCATAGGCGTGTGACGACCCCAAGGGTCATCACTTGTTTTATTAATCATTTCGAGCTTCTGAGGCCTTGAAAACCTCTTTCTATGTTGCCTCGATTTACGTGCACGATCCGGGCATGTAGCCGAAAAGTTTTTGTGATAGAAAACATGAGTTCTATGAGAAATTTGGAGAAAAATGATATTAATAATGATATAGTTGACTTCGGTCAACATTTTTGGTAAACGGACCCGGACCCGAGATTGGATGGTCCCGGAAGGTCCGTAGGAAAATATGGGACTTGGACATGCGTCCGGAGTCGAATTCCGAGGCCTAGAGCCCAAGTTATGAATTTTTCTGTGAAATTGTTTTTGATGTAATTATTAAAGGAAAACAAATTAATTGACCTTTATATCGGGCTCGTGTTTTGGTTCCGATGCCCGGTACAAGTCTTAAATATTATATATGTGCTTTCTGCAAAGTTTGGTGACATTTGGATGTCGTTTGTTATGTTTTGGACCTTGAGTTCCAAGTTTGAAAGTTTTGAAAACCAAAAGAATGAAAATCATGAACTTGAGGCTTGATTTGATGAAAACGATGTGATATTGGCGATGTGATCGCACGAACAAGTTTGTATGATATTCTAGGAGGTGTTGGTATTTTTGGTTGAGGTCCCGGGGGCCTCGGAGTGATTTCGGATGGTTAACGGGAACTTTTGAAGTTGGAAAACATCATAATAGGCGAAGATGTAAATGAGTGTGCACAAGACCTCACTTTAAACGATCGTATCTCCCGTTATATAAAGAGTTGTGTGACCCACAACCTATCAAATTAAAGCCCATTGAGTCTAGTTTCCAATGCAACAAAATGTGCGTCATTTGGAGGTGTATACATAAAGTTATAACCTTTGTACTGGGCATGTGTCAGTAGCACGGCCTTAGCGCGGGAGCGCTAGTAGCCCGCGCTAATGGGTTATTTTCTGCCTCAACCCGCACTAAATTGGCGCGGGCGCGCTAGTAACAGGCCCTAAATATACCTAAGGACGGGAAATGACAGAACTTGAGTCATTTCTCAAGCCTAGGGCTTCCCCAACACCCCCAATTCGACCAAGCCACTCAATTGCACTCCTAAGGTAAGCTTTTAAGTGTGTTTTCATGGTGATTTCTCTTCTCAATCGCTAGTTACAACATGATTTTGGTTGGATTTCATAGGATTTCTTCAAAATCTCAAGAACACCCCAAAGTTGTCTTTCAAGATTTGATCTACAAGAGGTAATACTACACCTTAGACTTACACATATGGTGTTATTATGGGAATTTGAGTATGAATCAAGTATTACAACTTATAGTATGGTTGTTGGAAGCCATAAGTCCCCAATTTAAATACATGAACATGGTAGGGATTTAAATGTGTATATTTGTTGGAATTTTGTTGGTGTAGGTCTGAATGGTTGACCACACACATGATGTTATGAGTATAAATTGCTAAAGAATGATAGGGAGATGAATTGTTGGTTAATGGTGATAGTTGGAGGAACCAATGCTATAGTTAAGAGGTGTAAATATTTATGCCTGCAAGATGTTTGATAATAGGCCTAGATGGCACAAGTTATGGGATTTATGACTAATATTGGCCCTATTGAATGTGGTACTGTAGATTGAAGTTACATAACTATATTGGATCATTGTAGTATCATTAAGGGACGAATTTCAGATATGTACGGCTAAACCCCATCTTTTAGAAATCGAACTTCATCGATGCTTGTATGAATTTGGATAGATTGGAAGCGCGAGGAGGCCGGTTGAGGAGCAAAGGCGTCGCGGACTAGAATTCTTGCCGGTTTGAGATTCGACATCCGAGGTGATTGAATTGCAAGGCATTGGTACGGATTGAATTGTTCGTAAACTTTCGAGGTAAGTGTTTGTTCTATCCTAGCTTGAGGGAATAGGATTGTGTGCTATGTGTTATGTGATCGAGTGCGGTGTATGGTCTGTGGTGACGAGCATCCATACATTGGCGTCTTGCATGACCGTGAGTCGTTGTTAATACTTGTGGTGAGACATATTTTAAAGATAAATTGTTGAACCCTTGCCGGGTTGTAGAATTGTTATTGTTCTCCCTTGCCGGGACTTTGTTGTGATGATTATTGTGTACCTTGCCGGGACGGTTCATGATTTATTGTTTTCATTCCTTGCCCTTAACTGTGATTGTTATTTGGGTGAGGAAGAGTGATAATGCACGAAGGGTGATGCCGTGCCTTGATTTATTGTTTATGCACGAAGGTTAATGTCGTGCCTTGATTTATTGTTTATGCACGAAGGTTAATGTCGTGCCTTGATTCATTGTTTATGCACGAAGGTTAATGTCGTGCCTTGTTATTGATTATGCACGAAGGTTAATGCCGTGCCATGTTATTGATTATGCACGAAGGATCATGTCGTGCCTTGTTATTGCCTTGTTATTGAACCATGTACGAAGGATCATTCCGTACCATGGATGTGAGGATGAGAGTAAAAGCACGAAGGGTGATGCCGTGCACTTTATTTGCTTATTTGGTGAGGATGAGAGTAAAAGCACGAAGGGTGATGCCGTGCAACTACTTGCTATTCCTTGACTTGATATTAATTATTTTTCCATTATACTTTGTTTTCCTTGTGGACTTATTAACTGTTGTTAATTGTTGAGTTCTTTTGAGATTTCTATTTGTTTTGTTCAGTATTTCTGTTGTTTTGTGGTATATATGTATATAGAACTGCACAGGTTTATGTGAGTGTCTGGTCCTAGGCTTGTCACTTCTTCGTCGGGATAGGCCGGGCACTTGCCAGCACATGGGTCGGTTGTGTTGATACTATACTTCTGTGCATTTTTATACAGGTCCAGGTTTTGAGTAGCAGCAACAACAGTAGTTCGGTAGCAGGATTTTCATACCCACGAGACTAAGGTAGCTTGCAGGCGTCCGCAGGCTCGGCGTCTCTTCTTATATTTTTCATTATTACTGTAGTCTCATTGCTTTGAGACAGACAGATTATGTTATATTTCTTTCAGACTTTTATGTGTAGTATTCAGTAGTAGTTCGTGAGTTGGTGACTCCACATCTTGGGTAGAGGATTTCAGTATCAGATACCTTGAAAACAACTTATTTCTATTTTTATAAAGTCTTCCGCACTTGTTTAATTAAGATTATGATTTTGGTTATTAATTTGAGTATGAAGTATTGTTAAACGGGATAGTGTGAATAAAGAGGCTTGCCTAGCTACCACGAGTAGGCGCCATCACGATCCCGATGTTGGGGGAAAAATCCGGGTCGTGACAGCGCCTGATGCATGAAAATTAAAATTTTGCAGAAAAAGCTTAGTAGAGTTTGAGAGGTAGGTACGGAGACGTCTGTACTTGTCCTCCCGAGTCTATTGAGTTAGGAAAAGTCTCTCATTTGTTCTTTCTTATCGTGCGAATTCATTCTTCAAATGTTAAATTGAATTTCTACTCTTGTCTTCCCACGAATGGCGAAGTCACATACCGCTTCTTCAGCCGAACAATGGCACAGGCTAGTGATAGATCAACTATGCCTTCAAAAGTTTTTTGGAGGTCGAATAGGTTTCACCAAACTCTTCCCTGCCACCTTCAGCGGTGCATCTTTTGAGAACCCACGGGATCGTGCTTGACCGCTGTTATGAGAAATTACAGAACGTGGGAATAGTCGAATGCGAGGAGGTTCATTTTACTGTGCTACAGAGGGCAAACAGAAGTAGTGGGAAGATAATGTATTTATCACACCAGTTATGGTCCCAACGGAAGATGCAATTATATCGGGAGATCACCTAATAAATCGTGTTGGGTTTCAATGGACCTAGACGTCCGGTCGATGTGTTGGAGTTGTGAAGGACAAATATGATGAGTTATTGGAATGTATATATATGGTATGGAAAGGTCCTCCAAATAATTTATACATATTTAAGGTTGGTTCTTTTCATGGGGTAAGAATCGCCCCCAGAGAATGACGAAGAGTATATGAGTAAATGGGGTAGCTCAGCAGTGTTAAGCCAACATAGCAAAAGAGAAAATTGTCCGTCGATGTTTGTGACAAGCCTACGAAGAGGGCAAGCCGGCCAACACAACGCTATCTACTAAACTCTATTTTAAGAAAATGTTCCGAAGACGTCACCCCCGAGATTCTCTGCAATATGTAGTATATGCGATCTGAACGGTTGTACCAGGTCACAATGACTGTGTCCGGATATATATTGTCATGAGCAATAAGTTAACTGAGCCTTAAAGGAATTGCTGTGAATGTGGAATTTTGGAGAAATACAATTTTAGGAAAGCGCTCAGGCTACACGCTCCATTGCAGTTAATAATTATCCTACATGGCCAGCCAGATGTAGAGGTCAGGATGTTAGAGGTGGAGGTGAAAATCCTAGAGGTGGAGGTGAAAATCCTAGAGGTGGAGACCCAGCCATTGATATAATTTTTATGATATGAGGGAGGTCACTACACCAGATGTGGTCATCATACGTATAATTCAGATTGTTATAGACAGAATAATTTCCCCTTAATTTGATTTGGTTTTTGAAAGAAAATTTAGGCGAGTCCTTTTAACATGCTCCATTCAGGGAGCGAGCATCGTAATCATCAAATCTACTTAGGGAAATACTCACGTTGGGATATTACATGAGGATAGACATCCCTATTATTAGGTGTTAGTCACTAAAATATCCATGATGCTAAGAGTGACTTTATATTACTTATTACAGTGGGTTTTGATATAATTCTCGGAATAACTAATTTTAATCGTTAATTGTGTGCCCTATCAGTATGAGGGTTCATTTTATGTCGTGATTATCTTTGACGGACAATTATTGAAAGGAAGAAAGAAAGGAAATGAAAAATTTCAGATGATATGATGTGCAAGCACTATGATTCAGAGTTGAGGATGAGATCCTCCAATTTTTGGCATAATGTGAAATATTTCTAAGCCGAGCTTCAAGCTTGCGGTGGATATCATATGAGGACTGGGTCCTGGAAGTAAGAGTTTATGTGTTTAAAATTCTTCTTTTATGAAATTAATATTTTCGTATTGCATTCGTAAATAAGAGTCATGCCCGTTAGGACTATTTGACAATTCTTGTATAGTTTCTATTCATATTTAGCCATTTCTATTCTAAAACCGTTGAGCTTAGCCTTTGAGACGAGCACCCAGGTGCGTAAAATATGACTCATTAATTCAAAAAATAATCACGAGGTCTCCATACCTCATTCTGAGTAAAGTGGTATTTGTAGAATAAGGTATTTGATAACACGTAGTTAATTGGCAATATTGTAATTTAGGGACGACTCTTATCGCCGAAGTCATGGTTATGTGTACAAGTACGAAGTGTTCATGCCTTAGTTAGACTGGCTCGTGATAGTACCCATGGATAACATATTGTTATGCTCCTGCAGTTAGGAAGTGCATGCGCAACAGCTCAGAGTGGTTATTCAGACCCTGAAGGATAATCAGCTTTATGCCAAATTTTCGAAATGTGAGTTCTGGTTGAGTTCGGTGGCATTTTTGGACCACATTGTATCAGTGGAAGGTAGAATGAGGCAGTCCAGAATTGGCCTCGACCAGCTCTATTGACTGAGATCCGGAGTTTCTTGGGGTTAGCAGGTTACTACCGTCGATTTGTAGAGGGGTTTTCTTCTATTGCAGCCCCGATGACCAGGTTGACCAAGAAGGGTGCCCAGTTCCAGTGGTCAGAGGAGTGTGAGGCGAGCTTTCAGAAGCTTAAGACATCCTTGACTACTGCACCAGTACTGGTACTACCTACAGGTGCAGGGCCTTATACAGTTTATTGTGACGCATCTCGTACAGGGCTTGGAGCGGTATTGATGCAGGATGGTAAGGTTATTGCTTATGCTTCGAGATAGCTAAAAATACATGAGAAGAATTATCTAGTTCATGATCTTGAGTTGGCATCAATAGTTCATGCCTTAAAGATCTGGAGGCATTATCTATATGGTGTGACATGTGAGGTGTACACCGATCACAAAAGCCTACGGTACTTGTTCAAACAGAAGGAGTTGAATCTACGACAGCGGAGATGGTTAGAGTTGCTAAAAGACTATGATGTTACTATATTATATCACCCAGGTAAGGCCAATGTGGTGGCCGATGCATTGAGTAGAAAGTCTACCAGCATGGGTAGTCTTGCATATATTCCGGTCAGTCAGAGACCATTAGCTATAGATGTCCGGGCCTTAGCTAACCGGTTCGTGAGATTAGACATTTCTGAGCCTAGCAGGGTGTTAGCCTGCACGGTCGCTCGTTCTTCTCTATTAGAGCGTATCCGTGAGAGGCAATTTGATGATCCTCATTTGCGTGACTTGAGAGATACAGTACAACGGGGAGGTGCCACGAAGGTAAATCTAGATGATGATGGGATATTGAAATTGCGGGGTCGAGTTTGTGTGCCCAATGTCTAAGGTATTCGAGAATTGATCTTAGCGGAGGCCCACAGTTCGCGGTATTCTATTCACCCAGGCGCCGCGAAGATGTACCAGGACTTACGGCAGCACTATTGGTGGCGCGGAATGAAGAAAGATATTGTTGCGTATGTCGCTCGGTGTCTGAATTGTCAGCAGGTGAAATATGAGCACCAGAGGCCTGGTGGTGTACTCTAGAGGATTGAAATTCCCGAGTGGAAATGGGAGCGGATCACTATGGACTTCGTTACAGGACTTCCTTTGACTCAGAGGAAATTTGATGCTATTTGGGTCATTGTTGATAGGCTGACCAAGTCAGCACACTTCATTCCAGTATCCGTCTCCTACTCGTCGGAGAGGTTAGCGGAGATTTACATTAGGGAGGTTGTTCGTGTTCATGGGGTGCCAGTATCTATTATCTCTGATCGGGGTACGCAGTTTACCTCGCGGTTCTGGAGAGCGGTCCAGGGAGTTAGGCACCCAGGTTCAGCTGAGTACAGCTTTTCATCCTCAGACGGATGGCCAGTCCGAGAGGACTATTCAGATTCTAGAGGATATGCTTCGAGCCTGTGTTATTGATTTCGGAGGATCGTGGGACCGGTTTCTTCCATTAGCAGAGTTCGCCTACAACAACAACTACCAGTCCAGAATCCAGATGGCCCCGTATGAGGCGTTGTATGGTAGGCGATGTCGATCTCCGGTTGGATGGTTTGAACCGGGAGAGGCTCAGTTGTTGGGTACAGACTTAGTTCAGGAGGCCTTGGATAAGGTCAAGACTATTCAGGAGAGATTCCGTTCAGCTCAGTCTAGGCAGAAGACTTATGCGGATCATAAGGTTCGAGATGTAGATTTCATGGTTGGCGAGCGAGTATTGCTCCGAGTGTCGCCTATGAAGAGCGTGATGAGGTTTGGGAAGAAGGGCAAGCTCAGGCCCTAGGTATATTGGTCCATTTGAGATTCTAGACCGAGTGGGAGGGGTGGCTTACGGACTAGCTCTGCCGCCTACCTTATCAACCGTGCATCCAGTTTTTCATGTATCTATGCTTCGGAGATACCACGGCGATCCCACACATGTGTTAGACTTCAGTACTGTCCAATTGGACAATGATCTATCCTACGAGGAGGAGCCGGTGGCTATTCTAAACCGGCAGGTTCGACAATTGAGGTCGAAAAGTTTTCCTTCTGTGCGAGTTCAGTGGAGGGGTCAGCCTCCTCAGGCATCGACCTGGGAGTCCGAGTCTGACATGCGGAGCCGATATCCTCATCTATTCCATGACTCAGGTACTTCTTTCTTTTGTCCGTTCGAGGACGAACGATTGTTTTAGAGGTGGAGAATGTGACGACCCAAAGGGTTATCACTTGTTTTATTAATCATTTCGAGCTTCTGAAGCCTTGAAAACCTCATTCTATGTTGCCTCGATTTACGTGCACGATCCGGGCATGTAGCCGAAAAGTTTTTGTGATAGAAAATATGAATTCTATGAGAAATTTGGAAAAAAATGATATTAATATTGATATAGTTGACTTCGGTCAACATTTTTGGTAAACGGACCCGGACCCAAGATTGGATGGTCCCGGAAGGTCCGTAGGAAAATATGGGACTTGGACATGCGTCCGGAGTCGAATTCCGAGGCCTAGAGCCCAAGTTATGAATTTTTCCGTGAAATTGTTTTTGATGTAATTATTAAAGGAAAATGAATTAATTGACCTTGGTATCGGGCTCGTATTTTGGTTCCGACGCCCGGTACAAGTCTTAAATATTATATATGTGCTTTCTGCAAAGTTTGGTGACATTTGGATGTCGTTTGTTATGTTTTGGACCTTGAGTTCCAAGTTTGAAAGTTTTGAAAACCAAAAGAATGAAAATCATGAACTTGAGGCTTGATTTGATGAAAACGATGTGATATTGGCGATGTGATCGCACGAACAAGTTTGTATGATATTCTAGGAGGTGTTGGTATTTTTGGTTGAGGTCCCGGGAGCCTCGGGGTGATTTTGGATGGTTAACGGGAACTTTTGAAGTTGGAAAACATCATAATGGGCGAAGATATAAATGAGTGTGCACAAGACCTCACTTTAAACGATCATATCTCCCGTAACATAAAGATTTGTGTGACCCACAACCTATCAAATTAAAGCCCATTGAGTCTAGTTTCCAATGCAACAAACCGTGCGTCATTTGGAGGTGCATACAGAAAGTTATGACCTTTTTACTGGGCATGTGTCAGTAGCGCGGCCTTAGCGCGGGAGCGCTAGTAGCCCGCGCTAATGGGTTAATTTCTGCCTCAACCTGCGCTAATTAGCGTGGGCGCGCTAGTAGCAGGCCCTAAATATACCTAAGGACGGGAAATGACAGAACTTGAGTCATTTCTCAAGCCTAGGGCTTCCCCAAGACCCCCAATTCGACCAAGGCACTCAATTGCACTCCTAAGGTAAGCTTTTAAGTGTGTTTTCATGGTGATTTCTCCTCTCAATCATTAGTTACAACATGATTTTGGTTGGATTTCATAGGATTTCTTCAAAATCTCAAGAACACCCCAAAGTTGTCTTTCAAGATTTGATCTACAAGAGGTAATCCTACACCTTAGACTTACACATATGGTGTTATTATGGGAATATGAGTATGAATCAAGTATTACAACTTATAGTATGGTTGTTGGAAGCCATAAGTCCCCAATTTAAATACATGAACATGGTAGGGATTTAAATGTGTATATTTGTTGGAATTTTGTTGGTGTGGGTCTGAATGGTTGACCACACACATGATGTTAGGAGTATAAATTGCTAAAGAATGATAGGGAGATGAATTGTTGGTTAATGGTGATAGTTGGAGGAACCAATGCTATAGTTAAGAGGTGTAAATATTTATGCCTGCAAGATGTTTGATAATAGGCCTAGATGGCACAAGTTATGGGATTTATGACTAATATTGGCCCTATTGAATGTGGTATTGTAGATTGAAGTTACATAACTATATTGGATCATTGTAGTATCATTAAGGGACGAATTTCAGATATGTACGGCTAAACCCCATCTTTTAGAAATCGAACTTCATCGATGCTTGTATGAATTTGCATAGATTGGAAGCGCGAGGAGGCCGGTTGAGGAGCAAAGGCGTCGCAGACTAGAATTCTCGCCGGTTTGAGATTCGGCATCCGAGGTGATTGAATTGCAAGGCATTGCTATGGATTGAATTGTTCGTAAACTTTCGAGGTAAGTGTTTGTTCTATCCTAGCTTGAGGGAATAGGATTGTGTGCTATGTGCTATGTGATCGAGTGCGGTGTATGGGATATGGTAACGAGCATCTATACACTGGCATCTTGCATGACCGTGAGTCGTTGTTAATACTTGTGGTGCGACATATTTTAAAGATAAATTGTTGAACCCTTGCCGGGTTGTAGAATTGTTATTGTTCTCCCTTGCCGGGACTTTGTTGTGATGATTATTGTGTCCCTTGCCGGGACGGTTCATGATTTATTGTTTTCATTCCTTGCCCTTAACTGTGATTGTTATTTGGGTGAGGAAGAGTGATAATTCACGAAGGGTGATGCCGTGCCTTGATTTATTGTTTATGCACGAAGGTTAATGTCATGCCTTGATTTATTGTTTATGCACGAAGGTTAATGCCATGCCTTGATTTATTGTTTATGCACGAAGGTTAATGACGTGCCTTGTTATTGATTATGCATGAAGGTTAATGCCGTGCCATGTTATTGATTATGCACGAAGGATCATGCCGTGCCTTGTTATTGCCTTGTTATTGAACCATGTACGAAGGATCATGCCGTACCATGGATGTGAGGATGAGAGTAAAAGCACGAAGGGTGATGCCGTGCACTTTATTTGCTTATTTGGTGAGGATGAGAGTAAAAGCACGAAGGGTGATGCCGTGCAACTACTTGCTATTCCTTGACTTGATATTAATTATTTTTCCATTATACTTTGTTTTCCTTGTGGACTTATTAACTGTTGTTAATTGTTGAGTTCTTTTGAGATATTCCATATTGCGTTATTACTTGTTTATTTCTTCTTATCTTGTAGTATACATATATATAGAACTGCACAGGTTTATGTGGGTGTCTGGTCCTAGGCTTGTCACTTCTTCGCCGGGATAGGCCAGGCACTTACTAGCACATGGGGTCGGATTGTGCTGATACTGCACTTCTGTGCGTTTTTGCATAGGTCCAGGTTTCGATCAGGAGCAGCAGCAGAAGATCTTTTGCGTGGGAGTTGATCATATTTGAGACCGAGGTAGCTTGCAGACGTCCGCAGGCCCGGCGTCTCTCCCTTTACTTATGTTACTAGTTGTAGTCTCTTTGTTCCGAGACAAACAGATTATGTTATATTTCTTTCAGACTTTTATGTGTAGTATTCAGTAGTAGTTCGTGAGTTGGTGACTCCACGTCTTGGGTAGAGGATTTCAGTATCAGATACCTTGAAAACTACTTATTTCTATTTTTATAAAGTCTTCCGCACTTGTTTAATTAAGATTATGATTTTGGTTATTAATTTGAGTATGAAGTATTGTTAAACAGGATAGTGTGAATAAAAAGGCTTGCCTAGCTACCACGAGTAGGCGCCATCACGATCCCGATGTTGGGGGAAAAATCCGGGTCGTGACAAGGCGGGACCGCTTTTGCGGTTCTATTTCCGCTTTTGCGGTTCCGCATCCGCGGTCAAATTCCGCTTCTGCGGTTCTGACAGACACCAGCACTTTTCTCGGCACGGAAATGAGCATAAATTCCTCATACGATGTCCAAATTCGACGATTCTTTTTGCTATGGCTCCGAAATTACGATACGGATGTAATGGTTCAAACAAAACTGAATTTGGAGATCATTTACCTAATATGGTACCCCTTCATGTTCAAAGAAGCAAAGGTTGAAACATCAAATAAGAGCGTGATCACAACCCGAAACACACCCGAGGCCCCCGGGACCCCAATCAATCATACCAACCAACCCCAAAACACATTACGGACTTGATCGAGGCCTCAAACAACATCAAACAACTCTAAAACCATGAATTACACCCCGATTCAAACTTTATGAACTTTGAAGTTTCCAACTTCTATTTCCGATGCTGAAACCTATCAAATCGCATCCGATTGACTTTAAATTTTGCACAAACGTCCAAAATGATATATCGAAGCTACAGAAACTTTCGGAATTCCATTCTGACCCTCGGATCAAAATCTCACCTATCAACCGAAATTCGCCAAAATACTAACTTTGCCAATTCAAGCTTAATTCTACACCGGTCATCAATAAAATATTCCGGACACACTCCTAAGTCCCAAATCACCTAACGAAGCTATCCGAACCATAAGATTTGCATTTTGAGTCCGATATCAAAATTTCCACTTCCGATCAAATTTTCTCAAAAACCTTCAATTTTCTATCTTTAGCCAAACGACTCCAAAATGACCCACGGACCTCCGAATTCACTTCCGATCTCGCTCCCAAATCCAGAATAACCATACGGAGCTACTCCCAGTCTCAGAATACCAAACGGACATCAATAACACTAAAATGCATTTTAAGCCAAATTGATGCAATTTCTTCTAAAATGCTATCTTCCATAATATGCGCCAAAACGCTCCCGGGTTATCCAAAACCCGATCCAGGCATACGCCCAAGTCCGAAATCATCATATGAACCTGTTGGAACCTTCAAATCTCAATTCCAAGGTCGTATACTCAAAATTCCAATCCTAGTTCATTTCTTCAATTTTAAGCTTTGGAAATGAGAATTTTCGTTTAAATTTGACTCCAAACTTCTTGAATTTTAATTCTGACCATTCACACAAGTCAATATACTTTTTTCTATAGGTTGTATAATTCTATCATCTGCTAGATAAATTTCTATTGGTGTATCTATCCCTTCTCTAAAACATGCTTTTATTAATATTTCCGTTCCTCCTAGATGTACATATTTAATTGGGTTTTTTGCCCTTATATCCTGTATTTCTTTATTTATTATTCGCTTATTTATTATTGGTATTTTAGCTTTTCCTTTGGTATATTTACAATCTATTATGTGTTCTCTTTGGCTAATTACATAGTATTCTTCTTTACTTCTTTTGAACCAATTTTTTATTTTTGGTATATCTAATATTTTTTCTACACTTAAGTCTAATTCCTTTTCTTTTATTTGTTCAAATATATTTTCATCAAATATTACTTTTTGTTCCGTAGATTCTTCATCTTGGTTTTCTTCTTGGGTTATTATATTTATTTCTTTTTCAGTCATCTATTAATTTATTGTCTTCATTATCTGATTCTAGTATTAATTCATTTTCTAATTCATTTTCTGATAGTTCATATATACTATCATTACTTTCTAATTCATAGTCTATGTATTCCATTTGTACGTATTCTTCGTCATTTATTATTATTTTTGTTACTTGCTTAGCTCTTTGATTTTTAGGTATTTTACAATCTTTTGCTAAATGTCCTAGTTTTCCGCAATTATAACATTTACATTCTGATAATTTTTTCTTAGGTCGGTACTGCCTTTTGTTATTAAATTTCTTTGCATAATATCTTCGTCTAGGTTTTTTATACTTAAATTTTAACTTATACTTTTTATATTTTTTTAATTTTATTGTAATTTTTATTATAGTATCTTTTATTACATCCAAACTGGGGTGTTGTTTTATCTTTACAACATGCTAAGTTTTTTATTAACGCTTTTTCCATTTTAATTTCTTCTTTATGTTTTTCACATAATTCTGCAAACCAATTTTGTGAATATTAAATTCTTGCTCCTAAAGTATCTTGTAATGCTGCATTATTCCAATCTTTTAATATTTTTGAACTAAATGGTTCTGGTAATTTTGAAAAATATAATTTTCTTATTTCTTAACTTTCCTCTATACTATATATTCCTTTATAGTAAAATTCTTTAAATGCACATGTATATTCGTCTATGTAACACATATTACGTAATGCTAATTTTGACATTAGATTTCTATTTAATATTTTTTCTCTATGTTGTTCTACTACTTCTGTTTCTGCACTACTAAATTCATTTCTTATAGTTGTTTCATATTTATGCAAAATTTCTATAGCTGTTGTAGCTTTTTCACCATCTAGGTTTTTATCATTTCTTAATACTTGTCACGACCCGGATTTTCCCCCAACATCGGGATCGTGATGGCGCCTACTCGTGGTAGCTAGGCAAGCAACTGCATTCGTACTATCCTGTTTTTAATAAAATTTCATAATTTATTTATCAACAAACCATAACTTTAATTAAATAAGTGCGGAAGACTTTATCGAAATAGTATTAAGCAGTTTCAAGGTAAAACCATACCGAAATCCTCTACCCAAGACGTGGAGTCACCAACTCACGAACTACTACTGAATACTACACATAAAAGTCTGAAAGAAATATAACATAATCTGTTTGTCTCGGAACAAAGAGACTACATCTAATAACATAAGTAAAGAGAGAGACGTCGGGCCTGCGGACGTCTGCAAGCTACCTCGTTCTCAAATATGATCAACTCTCACGCAAAAGATTTACTGCTGCTGCTCCTGATCGTAACCTGGACCTGTGCAAAAACGCACAGAAGTGTAGTATCAGCACAACCGACCCCATGTGCTGGTAAGTGCCTGGCCTATCCCGGCAAAGTAGTGACAAGCCTAGGACCAGACACCCACATAAACCTATGCAGTTCAATATATATATATATACCACAAAATAACGAGAAATAATCAAGTAATAATACAATAAGGAATATCTCAAAAGAACTCAACAATTACAACAGTTAATAGGTTCACAAGGAAAACAAAGTATAATGGAAAAATAATTAATATCAAGTCAAGGATTAGCAAGTAGTTGCACGGCATCACCCTTCGTGCTTTTACTCTCATCCTCACATCCATGGTACGGCATAATCCTTCGTACATGGTTCAATAACAAGGCACAACATGATCCTTCGTGCATAATCAATAAAACATGGCACGACATTAACCTTCGTGCATAATCAATAAAACATGGCACGACATTAACCTTCGTGCATAATCAATAACAAGGCACGGCATTAACCTTCGTGCATAAATAATAAATCAAGGCACGGCATCACCTTTCGTGCATTATCACTCTTCCTCACCCAAATAACAATCACAGTTAAGGGCAAAGAATGAAACAGTAAATCATAAACCGTCCCAACAAGGGCAATCAACAATCATCTTCGCAACAAGTCTCAACAAGGGAGAACAATAACACTTCTACAACCCGGAAAGGTTCAACAATTCATATTCAAATATGTCCCACAACAAGTATTAACAACGACTCACGGTCATGCTAGACGCCAGAGTATGGATGCTCGTCACCACAGCCCATACACCGCACTCGATCACATAACACATAGCACATAATCCTATTCATTCGAGCTAGGATAGAACAAACACTTACCTCGAATGTTTATGAACAATTCAATCTGTGGCAATGCCTTTTCCTTTCAAATTTGGATCCAATCTAATCGTATCTATACACAATTGATTTAATATCATCAATACTACTCAACAAACTAATTCATAAGGCCAATTACAACTTTTACAACATTCTGCCCGGAATAGTGAATTTCCACCCCGGGCCCACATGGTCGGAACTCGGGGTTCGGACCAAAATCCGGTTACCCATCCCCCCACGAGTTGAAGTATATGATTTGTTTCAAAATCGGACCTCAATTCGAGGTCCAATTTCCCAATTTATGAAAAACCCTATATTCTACCAAAAACAAGAAATTCTACCATGAAAACCTTTGATTTCTATTGAAAAACATGTTTAATGATGTTAGGAATTGAAAGAATTAAGTAAAAAGTGGCTTAAAATTACTTTGAAGAAGAGGGAGTTCGTGAAGAATCGCAAATGGGTGTTTTTGGGTTTTGAAATGTGAAGAATGAAGCTGGAAATCGTGATTTACAGGTCTCTGTGTTCGCATTTGCGAACATGGGTTCGCAATTGCGAACCCCGACCAATTTCTAGAGTTTGAAAAATAAGCTAAGGCTGGGAAGTTCGCATTTGCGAACTTTTTGCGAAGCCAAAGAAATTTTGGAGCCTTCGCATTTGCGAACATTTGTTCGCATTTGCGAACAAGGCTGGGCTGAGGGGCCTTCGCATTTGCGAAGAATTCTTCGCATTTTCGAAGAATGCCGTTACACTGAAGACCTCGCATTTGCGAGGTTTGGTTCGCATTTGCGAACCCAAACGGCCCTGGGCACCCTTCGCATTTGCGATCAGGGTTCGCATTTGCGAGCCCTGCCTTGATCTGCCCCCTTCGCAATTGCGAGAAATGCATCGCAATTGCGAAGCCAACAGCTGGGTGAAAAACCAGCAGTGCAAAAATTCAGAATTTAATCCAACGGCCTATCAAATCTTTACCCGAGCTCCCCGGGCTCCAAACCAAACATGTACACAACATCAAAAACTCATTACGAACTTGTTCGTGCGATCACATCGCCAATATCACATCGTTTTCATCAAATCAAGCCTCAAGTTCATGATTTTCATACTTTTGGTTTTCAAAGCTTTCAAACTTGGAACTCAAGGTCCAAAACATATCAAACGACATCCGAATGTCACCAAACTTTGCAAAAAGCACATATATAATATTTAAGACTTGTACCGGGCGTCGGAACCAAAATACGAGCCCGATACCAAGGTCAATTAATTCATTTTCCTTTAACAATTACATCAAAACAATTTCACAGAAAAATTCATAACTTGGGCTCTAGGCCTCAGAATTCGACTCCGAACGTATGTCCAAGTCCCATATTTTCCTAAGGACCTTTCGGGACCATCCAATCTCTGGTCCGAATCCGTTTACCAAAAATGTTGACCGAAGTCAACCATATAAATATTAATATCATTTTTATCCAAATTTCTCATAGAATTCATATTTTCTATCACAAAATCTTTCCGGCTACATGCTCGGATCGTGCACGTAAATCGAGGCAACATAGAAAAAGGTTTTCAAGGCCTCAGAAGCTCGAAATGATTAATAAAATAAGTGATGACCCTTTAGGTCATCACAATCTCCACCTCTAAAACAACCATTCGTCCTCGAACGGACAAAAGAAAGAAGTACCTGAGTCAGGAAACAAATGTGGGTAGCGGCTCCGCATATCAGCCTCGGACTCCCAGGTCGATGCCTCAGGAGGCTGACCTCTCCACTGAACATGCACAGAAGGATAACTCTTCGACCTCAACCGTCGAACCTGCCGGTCTAGAATGGCCACCGGCTCCTCCTCGTAAGATAGATCATTGTCCAATTGGACAGTACTGAAGTCTAATACATGTGTGGGATCGCCGTGGTATCTCCGAAGCATTGATACATGAAAAACTGGATGCACGGCTGATAAGCTAGGCGGCAAACCTAGTGTCACGACCCCAAATCCAGTCGTGATGGCGCCCAGCACATTGCTAAGCCAGCCTGACCAATCAATATCAATAACGGAGCTAGAAGCTCTCTTTAACCCATTTAAGCATTTCAAAATATGAATCAATAGTAATACTTATACCAACAGCGGGGAGATCAAGTCCCAAAATATACTAACTCCCATAGACCGAAGGGTCAAGAGTCATGAGCCTCTACTGAACGTAAGTGTATAAAGGTTTACAAAGATACCAAGTGCGGAAAGAAATTCAATACAAAATCAAAAGACAGTAGGAAGGAATATCGGGTCCTGCGGACTCTGCAGCTACCTCGTATATCCCACAGGTGTCGCCTCGCACAGCTACTGGATCACTGATGAGAGGTACCTGGATCTGCACACAAGGTGCAGGGAGTAAAATGAGTACTGCCAGACTCAGTGGTAATAAACAAGGGTAAGACAGCGCAGATAAGAAATCCGCAATAAAGCACTATGTAAAGCTATAATCAGCTACCCTGTCACAGAATCAATATTCATTGTACCTGTACCAACAATTATATAATAAATAGCATAACAGCTAGCAGATGTAGCTAAATGCGATGCAATGCATGATATGACCGCTACGGCGCGTAGCCCGACTCCAATTTTTGGGTACCCGTGCTCACTGTGGGGGTTCAGACTCCGGAGGGGCTTCTACAGCCCAAGCACATCTCATAGAGATATTCCTGCGGCGTGCAGTCCAATCCAACATATATCTCGCTGCGGCGCGCAGCCCGATCCACTACTAGTCATTTAATATGCAGATACAGCCTCGCAGGCTCAAAAGTAGTTTTTGAAAACTCTTTTATCATTTTTTCAGTTGGAAAACAGTAATATCAAGTTCCAGAGATTGGAATTAGCATAATAACAAAAATAGTTGCGGACTAGTAGTAAACTAGCATGTCTATATGATAAGACAATGATAACGATCCTCGCGGGATCCAATAACCGGCTCACGACCCACATGTATACTCAACCGCCCAAGAAGGGGGTTCAACGGCTCAAGAGTGGCCATTATCACAATATATATATATGCAACCATCCGAGAAGGAGGTTCGACGGCTCTAGAATGTGTGTGTCTCGCCGCTATACAGCGTCACAAAGTGGTATACCGGGGTTTCGAACCCGCCGGTCATCACCCACATCTATTACTCACCTCAATACGGCGCGACGACTACTCCGCAATGCCCTTGCCACGAGAATCAAGCTCCGCACGCGTAGAATCTGATTAAATACAGTAGAAACACAACAAATTAGGCCAATGGGACGACACCCAATCAATATAACTCAATTTACATCAAAATTCCCAAAGTTGCCAAAACCCGACTTTCGGTACGCTTGTCGAAAAATTACAAAAGTCACATATTCGGAACCCTCATCTCGATACGAGTCTAGGCATATAAAATTTACCAAAATCGGACTCCATTTGCCCACTCAAATCGGTGTTTTTCTTTAATTTAGGCCTAGGGCTCAAACCCACCTTTAATCTTCCATTTACAGAAATTTAACCCATGATTTCATGTTAAAATGATGTAATTAAGCCACAAAACTTACCTCCAACGAATCCCCGATGAATTACCAGCAATTCCCGTCAATTTCCTCTCTTGGAACTCAAAAATGGCGTTTTGGGTTAATGAACCCGCGACTGGTTCTGTTCTGGTTTTAATTTCACTGCCAGACCATTCCTTCTATGCGATCGCAATAACCCTATGCGATCGCATAGAGTTAAATTTTTCCTGCCAATTTCCCCTTCTATGTGATCGCAATGCACTCCCGCGATCGCATAGCACAGCCTTCCAGGCCTCATCTTTTCTTCTCTGCGATCGCAACACTGGCTATGCGATCGCAATGCACAGTTTGACAAACCTATGCGATCGCACCCCTTGCTATGCGATCGCATAGCACATTTTTCTCACCCATCCAATCTCTTCTATGCGATCGCACAAATGACCCTGCGATCGCATAGTGCCAGTTTCCATACCTATGCGATCGCATCTCCTATTACGCGATCGCATAGAACAACTCGGGGCTCACTTCCATCCTTCTATGCGATCGCAATAACCCTATGCGATCGCATAGAGCATCCGTCTGCAACAAAACCAGCAGCCAACAGCAGTTCCAAAAATAGAAGAAATGGTCCGTTTGGACCCCCGAAATCAACCCGAGGCTCCCGGGACCCCAACGAAAACCACCAACATACTCCAAAACACGATACGAACTTGTTCCAATCATAAAAACACCATCCTAAACATCAAAATCACCAATTACACACGGATTCAAGCCTAAATTCCTTAAAACTTTCCGAATTATGCATTCAATCAAAAACCCGACTAAACGACGTCCGAATGACCTGAAATTTTGCAGGCACATCCAAAATCACCTAACGGAGCTACTGCAACTGTCGGAATTCCATTCCGACCCCCGGATCAAAATCTCACCTACCGTTCGGATTTCGCCAAAATTCAACCTTAGCCAATTCAAGCCTATTTCTACACCGAGCCTCCAAATTCAATTCCGATCGCTCCCCTAAGTCACAAATCACCTCCCGGAACTAACCGAATCATCAGAATCCGATTCCGAGCCCTCTAACCAAATAGTCAACTCCGGGTTGACTTTCCTTATTCAAGTTTCCTTCAAAAAGGCTATATGCCTCATTTTCAATCCAATTCACTCCTAACTCACCCGATAGAATCTAACACTGATATAAAATCATAAAACATGTATTTACAATATAACGGGGTGGTAATTCTCGTGACGACGGGCCGGGTCGTCACATTCTCCTCCTCTTAAGCAAACGCTCGTCCTCGAGTGGGTCAAGAAACATACCTGAAGTCTCAAACAAGTGAGGATATCTGCTCCGCATCTCCCGCTCGATCTCCCACGTGGCCTCCTCCACGGGTCGACCTCTCCACTGAACCTTAACTGATGCAATCTCCTTAGACCTCAATTTTCTCACCTGACAACCCAAAATAGCAATAGGCTCCACATCATAGGATAGATCACCATCAAGCTGAATGGTACTGAAGTCTAATATATGAGACGGATCTCCAATGTACTTCCGGAGCATAGACACATGGAATACTGGATGAACGCTGGATAATCTGGGCGGCAAGGCCAACTCATATGCCACCTCTCCAACTCTCCTAAGTATCTCAAAAGGACCAATGTACCCGGGACTCAACTTTCCTTTCTTCCCAAACCTCATGACACCCTTCATAGGTGAAACCTTCAACAATACTCTGTCACCAACCATGAAAGACAGCTCTCGAACTCTACGGTCCGCATAACTCTTCTGACGAGACTGTGCTGTACGAAGCCTCTCCTGGATCAACTTTGCTCTATCTTGAGCATCCTGGACTAACTCAGTCCCTATCAATCTAACCTCACCAAGCTCAAACCATCCCACGGGGGATCTACATCGCCTGCCATACAATGCCTCATACGGGGCCATCTGAATACTCGACTGATAACTGTTGTTGTAGGCAAACTCAGCAAGTGGTAGGAACTCATCCCATGAACCACCAAAATCAATCACACAAGCTCGCAACATATCCTCCAAGATCTGAATAGTGCGCTCAGACTGTCCGTCTGTCTAGGGGTGAAATGATGTACTCAACTCAACCCGCGTACCCATCTCTCGCTGAAATGCTCTCCAAAACTGAGAAGTGAACTGAGTACCCCTGTCGGATATGATAGACACTGGAACTCCATGCAACCGAACAATTTCTCGAATAAAGATCGCTGCCAACCGCTCCGATGAGTAGGTAGTACTAACTGGAATGAAGTGAGAGCTGACTTGGTCAGTCTATCCACAATCACCCATACATAATCAAACTTCCTCGCCGTCCGAGGGAGTCCAGCAATAAAGTCCATAGTGATCCTCTCCCATTTCCACTCAAGAATATCAATGCGCTGAAATACACCACCGGGCCTCTGATGCTCGTACTTAACCTGCTGACAATTGAGGCACCGTGCTACATGTCCGACAATGTCCATTTTCATCTTTCTCCACCAATAGTGCTGTTTCAAATCTTGATACATCTTCGCGGCTCCTGGATGGATAGAATACCGCGAGCTATGGGCCTCCTCCAGAATCAACTCACGAAGGCCATCAACATTGGGCACACATATCCGGCCCTGCATCCTCAATACGCCGTCACTATCAATGGTGACATCTCTAGCATCATCATGCTGAACTCTGTCCCTCGGGACAGCCAAATGTGGATCATCATACTGGCGCTCACGAATACGATCATATAGAGATGACCGAGATACAACACAAGCCAATACCCTGCCGGGCTCCGAAATATCTAACCTCACTAGCCGATTGGCTAGCACTTGAACATCATAAGCAAATGGCCTCTCCTCAGCTGGAATATATGCCAAGCTCCCCATACTAATCGCCTTCCGGCTCAAAGCATCGGCCACCACATTGGCCTTCCCCGGATGATATAATATAGTAATGTCATAATCCTTCAGCAACTCCAGCCATCTCCGCTGTCTCAAATTAAGGTCTTTCTGTTTGAACAAGTGCTGGAGACTACGATGGTCGGTATACACCTCACAAGACACACCGTACAAATAGTGCCTCCAAATCTTCAATGCATGAACAATGGCGGCTAGCTCCAAATCATGAACAGGATAGTTCTTCTCATGTGGCTTCAACTGCCGAGAAGCATAAGCAATTACCTTTCCTTCCTGCATCAACACACAACCTATCCCCACTCTCGAGGCATCACAATAAACGGTATATGAACCTGAAGCTGATGGCAATACTAACACCGGAGCTGTGGTCAAAGCTGTCTTGAGCTTCTGAAAGCTCTCCTCGCACTCATCCGACCACACGAATGGTGCACCCTTCTGGGTCAATTTAGTCAATGAAGAAGCAATGGATGAAAATCCCTGAACAAACCGGCGATAATATCCCACCAAACCAAGAAAACTCCTGATCTCTGTAGCTGAGGTCGGTCTAGGCCAACTCTGCACCGCCTCTATCTTTTTCTGATCAACCTGAATACCATCACGAGACACCACATGTCCCAAAAATGCTACGGACTCGAGCCAAAACTCGCACTTGGAGAATTTAGCATATAGCTTCTCCTCTCTCAATCTCCGCAACACAATACTCAAATGCTGAGCATGCTCCTCCTGACTACGGGAGTAGACTAGAATGTCATCAATGAACACAATCACAAATGAATCCAAATAAGGCCTGAACACACTGTTCATCAGATGCATAAATGCTGCTAGGGCGTTGGTCAGCCCAAAAGACATCACAAGAAACTCATAATGACCATATCGGGTCCTGAATGCAGTCTTCATAATATCTGAGTCCCTGATCTTCAGCTGATGATAGCCTGAACGAAGGTCGATCTTAGAAAACACCCTCGCACCTTGTAACTGATCAAACAAGTCATCTATGCGCGGTAGAGGGTACTTGTTCTTCACCGTCACTTTGTTCAATTGCCTATAATCAATACACATTCGCATGGAACCATCTTTCTTTTTAACAAATAATACCGGCGCACCCCACGGAGACACACTAGGGCGGATGAAACCCTTATCCAGAAGCTCTTGAAGCTGCTCTTTCAGTTCTATCAACTCAGCTGGTGCCATCCGATAAAGAGGAATGGAAATGGGCTGAGTGCCCGGCACCAAGTCAATGCCAAAATCAATATCCATGTTCGGCGGCATGCGCGGGAGGTCTGAGGGGAATAAATTTAGAAAATTCCTCACAACAGGTACAGAATCAATGCTAGGAGACTGAGCTCCCACATCTCTCACAAATGCTAAGTATGACAAAAACCCCTTTTCAACCATTTTCTGAGCCTTTAAGAACGAAATGACACAGCTAGGGACGAAATCAATCGAACCCTGCCACTCAATCTGAGAAATACCAGGAATAGCCAACGAAACTGTCTTAGCATGACAGTCCAATATAGCATGGTACGGAGACAACCAGTCCATACCCAATATAACATCAAAGTCCACCATCCCCAACAATAACAAATCTGCCTGGGTCTCCAGACCCCCGATAGATATAACACAGGATCTATAGACATGATCCACAACGATCGTATCACCCACGGGGGTGGATACATGAACAGGCAAATCAAGACTATCACGAGTCGCACCCAAATAATGTGCAAAATAAGAGGACACGTAAGAATATGTGGACCCTGTATCAAATAGAACAGAGGCATCTCTGTGACAGACAGAAATGATACTTGTAATCACAGCATCGGAGGCAACCGCATCACGCCTATCAGGGAGTGCATAAAAAAGTGCCTGACCTCCACTCGATCGCTCTTTACCCCTAGGCGACCTCTAGAAGATTGACCTCCACCTCTACTAGCCTGAGATGGTGCTGAAGAGGAGGGTCGATCCCTCTGTTGAGACCTATCCCTGCGAAGTCTAGGGCACTGTCTCCTAATGTGGCCAAAATCGCCAAACTCAAACAACTGCCTGGCGCTGGAGAAGGGGACTGAAGGGAACCCCTCACCGCAGATGAACCCAGGACGAAGAAGTAGGTGTTGAACACAGAGCTGGGAGGGAATTGAGTGAAGACTAGCCCTGCTGAAAACCCTGACGGCCACGGCTAGAAGAAGCTCCACTGAAATTGCCAGAACCACGAGGCCTCTTGGCCTCCCGCTCCTCTCTCTCTCGGCGACGATCCGCCTCGATGGAGCGTGCCATATCAGCAACCTGCTCAAACGATGATGACAGAACTCGCTCGCTGGTCATAAGAATACGGATAGAGTAGTTGAGGCCATCAATGAACCTCCTGATCCTCTCCCTATCAGTGGGGATCATCCATGTGGCATGCCTAGCCAACCGAGTGAATCTAAGCTCATACTGGGTCACAGACATGTCGCCCTGAATCAACCACTCGAACCGGCGACGTAGCTCCTCGCGACGAGACCGAGGTACATATTTCTCTAGAAAGAGAGTAGAGAACTGCTGCCATGTGAGAGGTGCTGCTCTTGCAGGCCTACGCCTCTCAAACTCCTCCCACCAATCAAATGCGGGACCAGTGAACCGAAATGTAGTAAATGAAACTCCGCTGGACTCAAGAATACCAGCCGTACGCAGCATCTTCTGACACTTATCCAAGAAACCCTGGGCATCCTTGCCCTCAACGCCACTAAAATGGGGTGGCTGAAGTCTACCAAATCTCTCAAGACGACGCTGCTCGTCATCGGGCATAACCTGAACCATATGCTCTGGAGCTGGAGCTGGTGCAGCTGGAGGAATAACCGGTGCAACCACCTGAGAGGGGACCGCCTCTGGCATCTGAAGTCCCTGAACAACCTGCTCAGGTGTGCGAGCTGTAGGGGTCTGCTGACCACCCCCTGTCTGAGATGTCGCTGCAGTGGCGGTAGCTGAAACTACCTGAGCCAAACTGGAACACACCGATAATATCTGAGCAAGAGTCTCCTGAAGACGAGGAATAGCAATAGATATAGTCTGGCCCTGAACTGGGGCTGCTGGAGCGTCAACCACTGGGGGCTGCTCCTGAACTGGTACAACGGGCGGGTTAGCTGGCACTACCTCAGCTGCCCTACCTCTACCTCTAGCACGACCGCGCCCACGACCTCTAGCAGGTGGCAATGGAGGTCGTCCACCTCGTCCTGATGCTCACATTCTCGCCATCTGCGAGAGAATAGAATATAGAAGTTTAGTTCTCGAACAACAAGATCGCACGACAGAGTTCAAGAAAAGTGAAGTGTTTCCTTAAGGTTCGCAGCCTCCCGAGGATAAGTACAGGCGTCCCCGTACCGATCCACAAGACTCTACTAACCGGCTCAAGACTCATGAGGCCTAGTAAACCTAGGCTTCGATACCAACTTGTCACGACCCCAAATCCGGTCGTGATGGTGCCCAGCACACTGCTAGGCCAGCCTGACCAATCAATATCAACAACGGAGCTAGAAGCTCTCTTTAACCCATTTAAGCATTTCAAAATATGAAACAATAGTAATACTTATACCAACAGCGGGGAGATCAAGTCCCAAAATATACTAACTCCCATAGACCGAAGGGTCAAGAGTCATGAGCCTCTACTGAACGTAAGTGTATAAAGGTTTACAAAGATACCAAGTGCGGAAAGAAATTCAATACAAAATCAAAAGACAGTAGGAAGGAATATCGGGTCCTGCGGACTCTGCAGCTACCTCGTATATCCCACAGATGTCGCCTCGCACAACTACTGGATCACTGCTGAGAGGTACCTGGATCTGCACACAAGGTGCAGGGAGTAAAATGAGTATTGCCAGACTCAGTGGTAATAAACAAGGGTGAGACAGCGCAGATAAGAAATCCGCAATAAAGCACTATGTAAAGCTATAATCAGCTACCCTGTCACAGAATCAATATTCATTGTACCTGTACCAACAATTATATAATAAATAGCATAACAGCTAGCACATGTAGCTAAATACGATGCAATGCATGATATGACCGCTACGGCGCGTAGCCCGACTCCAATTTTTGGGTACCCGTGCTCACTGTGGGGGTTCAGACTCCGGAGGGGCTCCTACAGCCCAAGCACATCTCATAGAGATATTCCTGCGGCGTGCGGTCCGATCCAACATATATCTCGCTGCGGCGCGCAGCCCGATCCACTACTAGTCAGCTAATATGCAGATACAGCCTCGCAGGCTCAAAAGTAGTTTTTGAAAACTCTTTTATCATTTTTCAGTTGGAAAACAGTAATATCAAGTTCCAGAGATTGGAATTTGCATAATAACAAAAATAGATGCGGACTAGTAGTAAACTAGCATGTCTATATGATAAGACAATGATAACGATCCTCGCGGGATCCAATAACTGGCTCACAGCCCACAATATACTCAACCGTCCAAGAAGGAGGTTCAACGGCTCGAGATTAGCCAATAATACAGTATCAACGGGTCGGACTAATATATAGTCTCCAGTTCATGATCGACCCCGCACTCTCAAGAGTGTGCGTGTCTCGCCGCTATACAGCGTCACAAAGTGGTATACCGGGGTTTCGAACCCGCTGGTCATCACCCACATCTATTACTCACCTCAATACGGCGCGACGACTACTCCGCAATGCCCTTGCCACGAGAATCAAGCTTCGCACGCGTAGAATCTGATTAAATACAGTAGAAACACAACAAATTAGGCCAATGGGACGACACCCAATCAATATAACTCAATTTACATCAAAATTCCCAAAGTTGCCAAAACCTGACTTTCGGTACGCTTGTCGAAAAATTACAAATGTCATATATTCGGAACCCTCATCTCGATACGAGTCTAGGCATATAAAATTTACCAAAATCGGACTCCATTTTGCCCACTCAAATCAGTGTTTTTCTTTAATTTAGGCCTAGGGCTCAAACCCACCTTTAATCTTCCATTTACAGAAATTTAACCCATGATTTCATGTTAAAATGATGTAATTAAGCCACAAAACTTACCTCCAACGAATCCCCGATGAATTACCAGCAATTCCCGTCAATTTCCTCTCTTGGAACTCAAAAATGGCGTTTTGGGTTAATGAACCCGCGATTGGTTCTGTTCTGGTTTTAATTTCACTGCCAGACCAATCCTTCTATGCGATCGCAATGACCCTATGCGATCGCATAGAGTTAAATTTTTCCTGCCAATTTCCCCTTCTATGCGATCGCAATGCACCTCCGCGATCGCATAGCACAACCTTCCAGTCCTCATCTTTTCTTCTCTGCGATCGCAACACTGGCTATGCGATCGCAATGCACAGCCTGATAAACCTATGCGATCGCACCCCTTGCTATGCGATCGCATAGCACATTTCTTAGGCACCCCGGATCATTTTACCCTATGCGATCGCACAAGTGACCCTGCGATCGCAGAGTGCCAGGTTCCATACCTATGCGATCGCATCTCCTATTACGCGATCGCATAGAACAACTCTGGGGCTCACTTCCATCCTTCTATGCGATCGCATCTACTCTATGCGATCGCATAGAGCATCCGTCTGCAACAAAACCAGCAGCCAACAGCAGTTTAAAAATACAAGAAATGGTCCGTTTGGACCCCCGAAATCAACCCGAGGCCCCCGGGACCCCAACGAAAACCACCAACATACTCCAAAACACGATACGAACTTGTTGCAATCATAAAAACACCATGCTAAACATCAAAATCACCAATTACACACGGATTCAAGCCTAAATTCCTTAAAACTTTCCGAATTACGCATTCAATCAAAAACCCGACTAAACGACGTCCGAATGACCTGAAATTTTGCAGGCACATCCAAAATCACCTAACGGAGCTACTGTAACTGTCGGAATTCCATTCCGACCCCCGGATCAAAATCTCACCTACCGTTCGGATTTCGCCAAAATTCAACCTTAGCCAATTCAAGCCTATTTCTACACCGAGCCTCCAAATTCAATTCCGATCGCTCCCCTAAGTCACAAATCACCTCCCGGAACTAACCGAATCATCAAAATCCGATTCCGAGCCCTCTAACCTAATAGTCAACTCCGGGTTGACTTTCCTTATTCAAGTTTCCTTCAAAAAGGCTATATGCCTCATTTTCAATCCAATTCACTCCTAACTCACCCGATAGAATCTAACACTGATATAAAATCATAAAACATGTATTTACAACATAACGGGGTGGTAATTCTCGTGACGACGGGCCGGGTCGTCACACCTAGTCTGTAAGCCACCCCCCCCACTCTGTCTAGAATTTCAAATGGGCCAATATACCTAGGGCCGAGCTTGCTCTTCTTCCCGAACCTCATCACGCCCTTCATAGGCGACACTCGGAGCAATACTCGTTCACCAACCATGAAATCTACATCTCGAACCTTACGATACGCATATGTCTTCTGCCTGGACTGAGCTGAACGCAATCTCTCCTGAATAGTCTTGACCTTATTCAAGGCCTCCCGAACTAAGTCTGTACCCAACAATCGAGTCTCTCCCGGCTCAAACCATCCAACTGGTGATCGACATCGCCTACTATACAACGCCTCATACGGGGCCATCTGAATGCTAGACTGGTAGCTGTTGTTGTAGGCAAACTCTGCTAATAGTAGAAACCTGTCCCACGAGCCTCCAAAATCAATGACACAGGCTCGGAGCATATCCTCTAGAATCTGAATAGTCCTCTCGGACTGACCGTTCGTCTGAGGATGAAAAGATGTACTCAACTGGACCTGAGTGCCTAACTCCCGCTGGACCGCTCTCCAGAACCGCGAGGTAAACTGCGTACCCCGATCAGAGATAATAGATACCGGCACCCCATGGAGACGAACAATCTCCCTAATGTAAACCTCCGCTAACCTCTCCGACGAGTAGGAGACAGATACTGGAATAAAGTGTGCTGACTTGGTCAGCCTATCAACAGTGACCCAAATAGCATCAAATTTCCTCCGAGTCAAAGAAAGTCCCGTAATGAAGTCCATAGTGATCTGCTCCTATTTCCACTCGGGAATTTCAATCCTCTCAAATATACCACCAGTCTCTGGTGCTCATATTTCACCTGCTGACAATTTAGACACCGAGCGACATACGCAACGATATCTTTCTTCATTCTACGCCACCAATAGTGCCGCCGTAAGTCCTGGTACATCTTCGCGGCGCCTGGGTGAATAGAATACTGCAAACTGTGGGCCTCCGCTAAGATCAACTCTCGAATCCCTTCGACATTGGGTACACAAACTCGACCCTACAATTTCAATACCCCATTATCATCTAGATTTACCTGTGTGGCACCTCCCCGCTGTACTGTATCTCTCAAATCACGCAAATTAGGATCATCAAATTGCCTCTCATGGATACGCTCTAATAAAGAAGAACGAGCGACCGTGCAGGCTAACACCCTGCTAGGCTCAGAAATGTCTAATCTCACGAACCGGTTGGCTAAGGCCTGGACATCTAGTGCTAATGGTCTCTGACTGACCGGAATGAATGCAAGACTACCCATGCTGGCAGACTTTCTACTCAATGCATCGGCCACCACATTGGCCTTACCTGGGTGATATAAGATAGTAACTTCATAGTGTTTTAGCAATTCTAACCATCTCCGCTGTCGTAGATTCAACTCCTTTTGCTTGAACAAGTACTGTAGACTTTTGTGATCAGTGTATACCTCACACGTCACACCATATAGATAATGCCTCCAGATCTTCAAGGCATGAACCACTGCTGCTAACTCAAGATCATGAACTGGATAATTCTTCTCATGTATTTTTAACCGCCTCGAAGCATAAGCAATAACCTTACCATCCTGCATCAATACCGCTCTGAGCCTTGTACGAGATGCGTCACAATAAACTGTATAGGGCCCTGCACCCGTGGGTAAAATTAACACTGGTGTTGTAGTCTAAGCTGTCTTCAGCTTTTGAAAGCTCGCCTCACACTCATCTGACCACTTGAACTGGGCACCCTTCTACAAATCGACGGTAATAGCTTGCTAACCCCAAGAAACTCCGGATCTCAGTAACTGAAGCTGGTCGAGGCCAATTCTGGACTGCCTCAATCTTCTTTGGGTCCACCTGAATACCTTCCACCGATACAATGTGGCCCAGAAATGCCACCAAACTCAACCAGAACTCACATTTGAAAAATTTGGCATATAGCTAATTATCCTTCAGAGTCTAAATAACCACTCTAAGATGTTACGCATGCATTTCCTAACTGCGGGAGCATATCAATACGTTATCCATGGGCACTATCACGAGCCAGTCTAAATAAGGTCTGAATACCCGATTCATCAACTCCATGAATGCTGCTGGGGCATTGGTCAACCCGAAGGACATGACCAAGAACTCATAATGCCCATATCTAGTGCGAAAGGTTGTCTTAGGAATGTCAGCCGCCCTGATCTTCAGCTGATGGTAGCCTGACCTCAAGTCTATCTTTGAGAATACCCTCGCTCCCTCGAGCTGGTCAAACGAATCATCAATCCTCGGCAATGGATACTTATTCTTTATGGTCACTTTGTTCAATTGTCGGTAATCAATACACATCCGCATCGAGCCATCTTTCTTCTTTACAAATAATACAAGTGCTCCCCAGGGGGAAACACTGGGCCTGATAAAGCCTTTCTCAAGAAGGTCTTGCAACTGATCTTTCAACTCTTTTAATTCCGGCGGGGCCATACGATAGGGTGGAATAGAGATGGGCTGAGTGCCCGGTGCCAGATCAATACAGAAATCAATATCCCTGTCGGGTGGCATGCCCGGCAGGTCTGAAGGAAAAACCTCGGGAAACTCCCGTACAATAGGGACTGACTCAATGGAAGGAACCTCTGCGCTGGAATCACGAACATAAGCCAGATAAGCTAGACACCCCTTCTCGACCATGCGTCGAGCCTTAACATAGGAAATAACAGTGCGAATGGAGTGGCTTGAGGTACCTTTCCACTCTAGTCGGGGTGATTCTGGCAAGGCCAAGGTCATAGTCTTAGCATTACAATCTAGAATAGCATGGTATGGGGACAACCAGTCCATCCCCAATATGGCATCAAAATCCACCATATCCAAAAGCAACAGATCAGCACGGGTCTCAAGACCCCCAAATATAACTACACACGAACGATGCACTCGGTCGACTACAATGGAGTCACCCACCGGTGTAGCCACATAAACTGGAATATCCAGAGCATAGCTGGGCACGGCCAAATACGGTGCAAAGTAGGAAGACACATATGAATATGTAGATCTAGGGTCAAATAATACTGAAGCGCCTCTGCCACACACAACAATGGTACATGTAATCACGGCATCTGATGCCTCTGCCTCTAGCTTGGCTGGTAAAGCATAGAATCGGGGATCTGCACCTCCCTTCGGAGCTGCGTCTCTAGGACGACCATCAACTGGCTGACCTCTACCTCTAGCTGGACGGTCTCCACCTCTACGGTCTCGACCTCCACCTCTATAATCTCTACCCCCGCCTCTGGCTGGCTGGGCAGGCTGAGGGTCAGCTGGGGCCTAAATCATAGGACGAGGACCCCGCTGCTAAGAGTTGCCCGTTGCTCGAGGGCAGTACCTGATAAAATGACCTGGGTCACCACAACCGTAGCAACTCTTAGACTGATAGGGCTGCTAGCCCTGACGACCTGAATGGCCTCCACGAACACTCTGAAGAGGCTGAGCATTAATAGGAGGCTGATCTGAATAATGCCCACGAAACCCACGATCACCTGGTCCACCCTGTGAAGCCTGAAGGGCGGAATGGAAAGGCCTGGAAGACTGGCCTCTGTCAAAAGATTCCCTGCCACTAGAAGAAGAACCACTAAACCTGCCTGAATGACGAGGCCTCTTGTCTAAATAATAACCACCTCTCAGAGCAAGAGCCATCTCAACTCTGCGTGCTGCATTAGCTGCCTCCTGAAATGATATGTCACTCCCCACGCCCATAGCCATCTGGAGTCTAATTGGCTGATTAAGCCCATCTATAAATCGGCTGATTTAGCCCATCTATAAACCACCGCATGACGTGCCAGATCAACAAATCTCGTCTCATACTGAGTGACAGTCATAGTACCTTGCTGGAGGCGCTCAAACTGCCTCCGAAGTGCATCCCACTGAGTAACAGGGAGAAACTTCTCCAGAAATAGTTCTGCAAACTGGTCCCATGATAAAGTCGGGGACCCTGCTGGTCGAGTCAAACAGTAATCTCTATACCAAGTCTTGGCGGATCCTGAAAGCCTGAATCTGCAGAAGTCAACTCCATTGGATTCCACTATTCCCATAGTCTTGAGAATCTCATGGCAATTGAATAAGAAATCCTGAAAATCCTCTGATGTGGCACCGCTGAAAGTAGTAGTAAACAGCTTGGAGAACCGATCAAGTCTCCATAGAGAATCAGAAGTCTTGGCCGCTCCATCTCTGGCCTGAGTTGTGGTACCTGACTGAGTGGCCACAGCTGGCTGAACCACTAGTGCCTGAGGCTGGGGAGCTACTGGCTCTGGAGTAAGTGCAACAGGAGTCTGGACCCCTCCTCCACCCTGAGAAGCGGCTGGTGCAGCTGGTAATAAGCCTGCTCTGGCAACGCTGTCCATAAAATCCGCTATTCTGACCAGAGCCTCCAGAAGATCAGGGGTAAATAAGGCCTCCCCTGGGACCTGAGCTGGGCCCACTGGAGTTGCTGGGGCTGGAACCTCCTCACCAACCTCAACATGGGGCTCCACCTCTGGAATAGCTGCCTGAGGCTGAACTCTGCCCCTTCCACGACCTCTCGATACGGCCTCGGCCCCCGCCCTCGCGGGAGCTGCCCGGGGCTCGGGCGCTGCTGGTCGACGGACGAAGAAGCGTGTGTCCTCACCATCCGCGAAAGGACAGAATAGGAGTTCAATCAGTATTTGAGGAACAAGTCGCACAACAAGAAAGAACAAATGAGAGACTCTTTCCTAACTCAATAGACTCTGGAGGACAAGTATAGACGTCTCCGTACCTACCTCTCAAACTCTACTAAGCTTGTTCGTGAGTGGTGAGACCTATGTAAACTAGAGCTCTGATACCAACTTGTCACGACCCGGATTTTCCCCCAACGTCGGGATCGTGATGGCGCTTACTCGTGGTAGCTAGGCAAGCCACTGTATTCATACTATCCTGTTTTTAATAAAATTTCATAATTTATTTATCAACAAACCATAACTTTAATTAAATAAGTGCGGAAGACTTTATCGAAATAGTATTAAGCACTTTCAAGGTAAAACCATACTGAAATCCTCTACCCAGAACGTGGAGTCACCAACTCACGAACTACTATCGAATACTACACATAAAAGTCCGAAAGAAATATAACATAATCTGTTTGTCTCGGAACAAGGAGACCACAGCTAATGACATAAATAAAAGGAAGAGACGCCGGGCCTGCGGACGTCTGCAAGCTACCTCGGTCTCAAATGTGATCAACTCCCACACAATCGATTTACTGCTGCTGCTCCTGATCGTAACCTGGACCTGTGCAAAAACGCACATAAGTGTAATATCAGCACAACCGACTCCATGTGCTGGTAAGTGCCTGGCTTATCCCGGCAAAGTAGTGACAAGCCTAGGACCAGACACCCACATAAACCTGTGCAGTTCAATATATATGTATACCACAAAATAATGAGAAATAATCAAGTAATAACACAATAAGGAATATCTCAAAAGAACTCAACAATTAACAACAGTTAATAGGTTCACAAGGAAAACAAAGTATAATGGAAAAATAATTAATATCAAGTCAAGGATTAGCAAGTAGTTGCACGGCATCACCCTTCGTGCTTTTACTCTCATCCTCACCAAATAAACAAATAAAGTGCACGGCATCACCCTTCGTGCTTTTACTCTCTTCCTCACATCCATGGTACGGCATAATCCTTCGTACATGGTTCAATAACAAGGCACGGCATGATCCTTCGTGCATAATCAATAAAACATGGCACGACATTAACCTTCGTGCATAATCAATAAAACATGGCACGGCATTAACCTTCGTGCATAATCAATAACAAGGCACGGCATTAACCTTCGTGCATAAATAATAAATCAAGGCACGGCATCACCCTTCGTGCATTATCACTCTTCCTCACCCAAATAACAATCACAGTTAAGGGCAAAACAAAGAATGAAACAGTAAATCATAAACCGTCCCAACAAGGGCAATCAACAATCATCTTCACAACAAGTCTCAACAAGGGAGAACAATAACACTTCTACAACCCGACAAAGGTTCAACAATTCATATTCAAATATATCCCACAACAAGTACTAACAACGACTCACGGTCATGCTAGACGCCAGAGTATGGATGCTCGTCACCACAGCCCATACACCGCACTCGATCACATAACACATAGCACATAATCCTATTCCCTCAAGCTAGGATAGAACAAACACTTACCTCGAATGTTTATGAACAATTCAATCCGTGGCAATTCCTTTTCCTTTCAAATTTGGCTCCAATCCAATTGTATCTATACACAATTGATTTAATATCATCAATACTACTCAACAAACTAATTCATAAGGCCAATTACAACTTTTAAAACATTCTGCCCGGAATAGTGAATTTCGACCCCGGGCCCAGATGGTCGGAACTCGGGGTTCGGACCAAAATTCGGTTACCCATCCCCCCACGAGTTCAAGTAGATGATTTGTTTCAATATCGGACCTCAATTCGAGGTCCAATTTCCCAATTTATGAAAAACCCTATATTCTACCAAAAACAAGAAATTCTACCATGAAAACCTTTGATTTCTATTGAAAAACATGTTTAACGATGTTAGGAATTGAAAGAATTAAGTAAAAAGTGGCTTAAAATTACTTTGAAGAAGAGGGAGTTCGTGAAGAATCGCAAATGGGTGTTTTTGGGTTGTGAAATGTGAAGAATGAAGCTGGAAATCGTGATTTACAGGTCTCTGTGTTCGCATTTGCGAACATGGGTTCGCAATTGCGAACCCCGACCAATTTATGGAGTTTGAAAAATAAGCTAAGGCTGGGAAGTTCGCATTTGCGAACTTTTGTTCGCATTTGCGAAGCCAAAGAATTTTTGGGGCCTTCGCATTTGCGAACACTTGTTCGCATTTGCGAACAAGGCTGGGCTGAGGGGCCTTCGCATTTGCGAAGAATTCTTCGCATTTGCGAAGAATGCCGTTACACTGAAGACCTCGCATTTGCGAGGTTTGGTTCGCATTTGCGAACCCAAACGGCCCTGGGCACCCTTCGCATTTGCGATCAAGGGTTCGCATTTGCGAACCCTGCCTTGATCGACCACCTTCGCAATTGCGAGAAATGCTTCGCAATTGCGAAGCCAACAACTGGGTGAAAAACCAGCGGTGCAAAATTTCAGAATTTAATCCAACGGCCTATCAAATCTTTACCCGAGCCCCCCGGGCTCCAAACCAAACATGTACACAACCTCAAACTTGCTCATGCGATCACATCGCCAATATCACATCGTTTTCATCAAATCAAGCCTCAAGTTCACGATTTTCATACTTTTGGTTTTCAAAACTTTCAAACTTGGAACTCAAGGTCCAAAACATATCAAACGACATCCGAATGTCACCCAACTTTGCAGAAAGCACATATATAATATTTAAGACTTGTAGCGGGCGTCGGAACCAAAATACGAGCCCGATACCAATGTCAATTATTTCATTTTCCTTTAAAAATTACGTCAAAAACAATTTCACAGAAAAATTCATAACTTGGGCTCTAGGCCTCAGAATTTGACTCCGGACGTATGTCCAAGTCCCATATTTTCCTACAGACCTTTCGGGACCATCCAATCTCGGGTCCAGATCCGTTTACCAAAAATGTTGACCAAAGTCAACCATCTCAATATTAATATCATTTTTATCCAAATTTCTCATAGAATTCATATTTTCTATCACAAAATCTTTCCGGCTACATGCTCGGATCGTGCACGTAAATTGAGGCAACATAGAATGAGGTTTTCAAGGCCTCAAAAGCTCGAAATGATTAATAAAATAAGTGATGACCCTTTGGGTCGTCACAACTCCTAAGGCATCTTTAGTTATATTTTGTAAACATAACTTAGTTGTTCCTATTAATGTTCTTTCTATGTATTCTGGTACATGTAATATTCATATTTTATTGTCTATAATATGTTTCGTCATGTATCCTACCCATAACTGAATTGTCTTATTTATATCTTTTACACAGTCTAGATCTAAAAATTTATTTTGTATTGTTGTTGGTATTTGTGTTGGAATCCATTTTGTATATCTTGGTTCTTTATCATTTCTATATGTTTTCTTATAATTATTTTCATAACTTATATAACCTTTTTGCTCTATTTGTGTATCTTTTGTTCCTAATGTACTAGGTTTTTCATCTATTATCGCATTTATTTCTATACAATCATTTCTACCTTCTTCATTTTGTTCAACTTGTGCTATATTTTCTAAGATTTCCGTATATGTTTCGCTTGTTTCTGAATAATTTTCTAAATCATTATTATTATTTGGTTCATTTATTTCTTCTGTTCTAATTATTTCTAATTTTTCTTCTTGTAATTGTTCTTTGAATCTATTTATCTCAAGTTGTAATTTATTTTCTTGTTCTTTTTCTTTTTGTCTAGCTTCGTATAGTTCTTTTAACATGTTTAATTCTTTTTCTAATTCTATTATTTTAGCATTTTTTGTTTTTTCTATCTGTTTTATTTCTCTTTTTGATTGTTGTTTAATTTTTTCTATCTCATATTTTCGATCTATTTCTTCATTTTCTCTTGTTATTCTTACTAAAGCAGTTAAGCTATCTTCTAATTTTAGTGATTCTTTTTCTAACATTAGATATAAGTTGTCTCCTATTTTCTTATATTTTCTTCCTATATTGGAAAATACAATTTTTATTTTTAGTCCTTCTGGGTTTTCATATGTTTTTTCGTCTACTGCAAATTCCTCTTTATTCATCTTTTAAGTTGTATTATTAGTTTCCATTCTAATTCTGAAATTGTTCTAATCTATCATTATTATTTTTAGAGATTTTTAAACAATTAAATTCACAATATAAACCATATAATTCATTTTTAATTCTATCTGCTTCTTTTAATATGTTTTGTCTATTACTAGTGTTATTACTACTATTTTCAGTACTATAACTTGTGTTAATTATATCTGCTTCTTTTAATCTGTCTTGTTTATTACCAATATTATAACTGGTATTATTACTACTAGTTTTAGTACTAGCTCTGATACCAATTTGGGGGTTGGGGTCGGGTATAGCTCCGATTAGCTCTGTTATAGGTCTTTTAGATTGATTAGTTACTAACTGTGTTGGTAATTGATTAGATTTTTGATTCATTGCTGGTTAAATGCTAAATTATAATTTTCTTTAGCTAAAGTTTTTAATAACAGTAATTTTTCTATATTTTTATTTAATGACTCTATGTGTGTGATTTTTTTAGTTTGCATATAATTATCTAAATTATTTTTCATATTTTGTTCGGTTTTAGCTATTTCAAGCATAGTTTCTGTCCAATACATAAAAGATTAATATCTTGTAATTATCTACCATTTCATCTAGTAGGTATGTTATCATTATTTCATATGTTTGCTATTATTCTTATGGTATTCCTTCTAATCTTCTTACTTTACTATCATATTCATCATGTAATAATAAGATATAAAAAACAATTTTTCTGGTCACTACCATGGCCCTTTGCTCTAATCATTTACCCTAGCAATGTCCTCAACTGTGGGACTCCCCTAAACGGCATCTCCTCGCCTCACCGGTTTCCCATTAGGAGTGACTTAGCCTAGGTTACTACTTACAGCATACTTCCATGGCAAACTTGCTCAAATTATTTTTTATAGCATTACTATAACATGATGAAAACTATAGTATTATAAGATGATTATCAGGGAATATAAGAATTTTAGCTACGCATAATCATAAATGATTTTACGTGACTTTGTATCTCCTTTGAGTTCAACATAACTTGTTGAATCTTATAGCTTATTTGAGAGAGTATTTTTGAAAGAGAGAATTTTTTTATTGATTTGTATTTTTTCCGATGATCGAGTATATCTTTCTTCTTTCTACTTACTCCTTTATATAGAGGAGTAAGATGACTCTTACTATTCACATCTGACTCTTACTATTTACATCTGACTCTTACTATTCATTGGCCTTTACTATTCATTGGCCTTTACTATTCATGAATAGTACTTGACTCTTACTATTTACGACTATGACTTCTATGACTCTGACCTTTTTACATAAAAAACAAAGAACTTTACATAAAGAAAAGTAAATTTTCTTTTACATCATTATCCGTTTTCTCTTTATGTCTCTTTCTGCTTTATCTTCTTTGTATCTTGTCGGCCGCTTGGTCTTCTCACATCTTTTCTCTTTGTCTTCTTTTGATCATTTCTTCTTTATGTCTCTTTCTTCTTTTTCTTTACGCCTTTCTCATCTTTTGGGTTATCTTTTACTAGCTTCTTCAATTATTCTAACTGGACTTCTAGAATTACATTATCTTCTCCGTGACATTTTGAACATAAATGGTCTGGATATTTCTGGTTGATTATTCTGCAGTATCTTGCTAGTAAATCTTCTGAGATAAATCCTTTCCTTAATGCTCTGGTTGTAGGTTGTCTTTCTGGATTTAATAGAGACATAATCCATTTTTGGATTTCTTCGATATCCGATTGTCGTTGTTCCTTTGAATTTGAATATATTAATAACTGGTCTCTTGAATAATAACTCCAAATAGCATTTCCGTTTAGATAATTATGTGCTAGCTCATTGATGATTCTAGATATTCCAATAATCCTTTTGTTTGCATAAAAAGCTGGGTATTTCGCATTTAGGTATTTCTTGTTGTTGTTCTATCTCTTCTTGTATAAGCATATCTTTTGTGAGTCATATCTTGATTACTTGTATGACTGGTTTTATTTCATCATACAATATTTCTGCTGGTGCGGTATAGAATTTTATAAAGAATAGGTTTCCTTTTGTAACTTTTTTGAAATTTATAAATGCCTTGTATAATTCTGGTATAGTTGATATCTCCTCTCCGTCATATGTGTATACTGTACTTAATAGTCCATAACTATAGCATGTTTTTACTAGGTTGGCATTTGTTTTTGGTTGTGCTATTAGCCTATTGTATCCTTGTAGTTTTTGGGTTATGAAGTCTTGGGTTGGTTCTCTGGTAGTTTTCGATCTTGGATTGAGGTTTAGATATGTCTGTATTTTGTGAATATTTTCTATATATGATCCGGTTATATGATTGTAAGCTTTCTTTTCTTGGTTTAGGCTTTCTAAATATGATGTCATTTGTGGAGGTATGAATAATGGGTTTTTGGTATTTTGGGTATGTATGGTTTGTCAAATATTTTGTTCATGTTCGTATTTCTAACTCCTTTCTTTGTAGATGAACTTCTTGCAGCTGTAACTGAACAAACGTTATGGGTTTTTAGGTGTTTCCCAACGTCACCTTGTAGCTCTGGAATTTTATAGTCTTCCGATTGACTTATATCCGCATCTTTAGAGTCATGTTGCTGACTTAGATTTTTGGCATCTTCTAGCTTTTGTATTCTTGTTCCCATATTATCCATTTGAGAGGATAATTTCTCAAGGATTGAGATTATATCTTTTGTTGTATCTATTTCTTCAGTTTGTGTAGCTTTGTCTTGATAGGTAGTCTGCAATCATATTTTTGTTAGTACTAATTACTTTAATTGTTGTAACGACCCGGCCCATCGTTACGGGAATTTACCACCCCGTTATGTTGCAGTTACATGTTTTATGCTTTTATATCTGTGTTAGAGCCTATCGGGTGAGTTAGGAGTGAATTGAATTGAAAATGAAGCAAATAGCATGTTTGAAGGAAGTTTGGAATTTGGAAAGTTAACCTAGAGTTGACTATCGAGTTAGAGTGCTCGGAATCAGATGCTGATGATTCGACTAGTTTCGGGGGATCATTTATGACTTAGGAGAGCAATCAGGAATTGAATTTGGAGGCCCGATGTAGAAATAGGCTTGAATTGGCTAAGGTTGAATTTTGGCGAAATCCGATCGATAGGTGAGATTTTGATTCGGGAGTCGGAATGGAATTCCGACAGTTGCAGTAGCTCCGTTAGGTGATTTTGGATGTCCCTGCAAAATTTCAGGTCATTCGGACGTCGTTTCGTCGGGTTTTTGATGGAATGTGTAATTTGGAAGTTTTGAAGAAACCTAGGCTTGAATCCGTGTGTAATTGGTGATTTTGATGTTTAGGATGGTGTTTTTATGATTGGAACAAGTTCGTATCATGTTTTGGAGTATGTTGGTGGTTTTCGTTGGGGCCCCGGGGGCCTCGGGATGAATTCGGGGGTCCAAACGGACCAATTTTTGCCAAAAAGCACTTCTGTTTCTGCTGCAATTAGTGCAGAAGATTTTTGTGCTTCGCGATCGCGAAGCTAGGTCTGCGATCGCGTAGGGTAAAGCTGGGAAGCTCTGCGATCGCAAGGGGAGACTGCGATCGCGTAGTGTATTGGAATGAGGCCGGAAAATTGTTCTTCGCGATCGCGGAAGGAGTGATGCGATTGCGTAAGGTCGACTGGTTGTGCATCGCGATCGCGATGTGTAGTGTGCGATCGCGTAAGTCTGGGATTTAGAGCAGTGCGATCGCGGGTGGTTTCATGCGATCACGTAGTGTTGAGCCATGAGTCAGTGCGATAGTGTAGGGAGTGTCGCGATCGCGTAGAGTAATTTTGGGGTCCGGTGAATTTGTTCATCGCGATCGCGAGCCTGGGGCTGTGATCGCAGAAGGTCGCCTGGCAGTCAGTGAATTAATATAACAGAACAGTCCAGTCGCAAAACCCATACCCAAAAATCCCATTTTTGAGTTCCAAGAGAAGTATTGACGGGAGATTTGTTGGGAAATCATCGGGGTTTCGTCGGAGGTAATTTTTGTGGCTTAATTACATCATTTTATCATGAAATCCTTGGCTAAATTTCTGTAAATGGAAGATTAAAGGTGAGTTTGAGCCCTAAGCCTAAATTGAAGAAAAACACCGATTTGAGTGGGCAAATGGAGTCCGATTTTGGAAAATTTTATATGTACGGACTCGTGGCGAGACGAGGGTTCTGGAAATATGAGTTTCGAAATTTTTCGAGATGTGGGGCCGGGGCTCGGGTTTTGCCAATTTCGTGATTTTTGATATTTTTCGAGTTCTTTCGATTGGGTTATGTTCCACTAGCCTATTTTGATATATTTGTGCTGATTTGTGCTAGTTTTGACGTGCGTGGATGCCGGTTCGAGGAGCTAAGTCGTCGCGGGCATGAGCTTTCGTCGGTTCGAGGTGGGTAATACTTGTAAATGATATCCTGAGGGTTGGTAAACCCCGGACTTGCACATCTTAGTGCTGTGTTGAGGTGACTTGCACGCCGGATAACAGGCATGGGGTAGAGCACCATTGAGGATTGCGACTTGGTCCGTCCCGCGTAATAAATAATAACACCTAATTGTTGAAATGAATTGGACTAATTATCATGTTTGGGCTTCGTGCCAATTATTTGAATCCTTCAAGGATTGGTATCACTGTTTTGATAACACTGAGCATATTTTATTCTAAATTTAAGGTTTAAAATGGAATTATTGCTATTCAGCATTTTTATAAGGTTATGAAAAACTTGAACAAGGTCTTAATAACATTTTTTTTTGCTATGAGCTAATATGATATTGTTGCCGTAGGGCTTTCTTGATTATTTGTTAGACCGATTGGGGCCGAGGGCCATATGTTAGGGCATGACATTCATGTGAGCATATGCATACACATGCATGGATCGGACTGCACGCCGCAGTGGTATATGGATCGGGCTGTGCGCCGCAGCAGGTGTGATATTGATATTGTGCTTGGGCTGTAGGAGCCCCTCCGGAGTCTGGACACCACAGTGAGCACGGGTACCCAAAAGGACCGGGCTACACGCCGTAGCAGTCATATGCATTGCATGGCATACATACGTTGGTTTACGTGTACTACGTGGCATAACATTTTAGCACTCATACTTTACTGGCACATGTGCATTTGTTGCTTTATTGACCAGATCTCCTGGTATAAATTGTTAAGGAGTGCTGAGCCCGAGAGGCTGATTTGAGTGCTGACTTGCACTGCTTGAGATTCTCCCAGGTATTGGTATGTTATAATGAAAGAAAGTAGCTAAAAATTGAGAATTTTTTTATAATCTACTTACATATGCTGGTAAGGAATAAAGATAGTTCTGTATTGTGTAGCATGAGATAGTGCCTTGCGTGGTTTTCTTCCCTTCGGCATTATTTACTTTTATTACTGGTGAGTTGGAAGTACTCACACCCGACTCCCTGCACCTTGTGTGCAGATCCAGGTACATCACAGCAGGGCTGATTCTATTGCGGCTCGGGAGTGCTTTTGGACAGTCGAGGTAGCTGCCAGCGTTCGCAGGACCTGATTCTCCAGTTTGTCTATATTTTGTTCTGATCATCCCACACTTGTGCACAATTATAATCACTATTTACACTTGTATATTCCGTAGAGGCTCATGACTCTTGACCCTTCGGTCTATGGGAGTTGGCACGTGTTGGGACTTGGTTCCCTGTTTTTAATATATCTATCACTGTTGAATTATTCCGTTATGCTTAAATTGGATAAAGTGAGCTTATGGCTCCGTGATTGTTGTTAATTGGTCGGTCTGGCCTAGCAGTGTGCTGGGCGCCATCACGACCGGATTTGGGGTCGTGACAAGTTGGTATCAGAGCCTAGGTTTACTAGGCCCCATGAGTCTTGAGCCGGTTGGTAGAGTCTTGTGGATCGGTACGGGGACGCCTGTACTTATCCTCGGGAGGCTACGAACCTTTAGGAAACACTTCACATTTCTTGGAATTCTTATCGTGCGTACTTGATTCAGCTTGAGATATGCTTTTGAAATTCCTTCCGCACGTCCGTGTACGCATCGAGCGCTCAGTAATATAAGTGCCTTATATGTAGTGGAACGAGTTCAAAATCAGGAAGACTAAAATAATTATGCTATGTGTATCCTGGTGGAAGGTATTGTGCTGAAATGCTAAATTGAGGCGAGATAGGTGGATTGGTTCTCATGTGTAATTGAAAGGTAATTGATATGTGTTATGATTCGAGCAGGTACAACGCATGTTCATGTACCAAATATGATAATATGATTTGTGTAGTATTGAGACTAATGTTGTCGATATGCATTGTGATGTCTTGTCGAGTTGTGAATGTATTGCTAGGATGGTTTTGGTGATTCTCTGGCAGGTGGATAGGCCAATTTACAAAGGGAGCACTGCCAAAATTTTTGGAAAATTTGGGACTTAGAAAGATTTCTGTCACCTAAAGAGAGTGGGGTTATTGGTGGTGCATGTATATCTGCAAGAATTGCAGAAGAGCTAAGGTCTCTGATGATTCGAGTCTCTGTCAAGGCTTGTAAATGACTTGAGTTTAATCTCATATTAACATTTCGGCATCACTTGAGTAATAATGATATGAGTGGTTGAAAGTGCTTTGATGTATGACTCCGAGCTAAGTTGGGGAGGTTGTTATTGATTAACTGATTGCACTGTCGTGTGCTGTGTTGGCTCTGTCTCTAGGTATGTTTGGGAAATTTTGATAAAGGTTATGGTGCTTCGTAGATGTGAAGAAATACTAGGATGTTTTGACCTGATGTTGATAATGAATGTTCGGTGTACAGAAAGTTAAGATAGCTAATTGTGTTTGTATGTAATCATGATCTGCATTGTCAGAGTTCTAACAAGGCACGAGTGGTCCTACTCAATAGGACAAATGAATTACAGCTGAATAAGGGTGAATGATGTCCGAGAATGGTTTTGCAGTGTTCAAGATTTTGCTTGTAACAGTCAAGTGCCTTAAGATTTGTGTATGTGGCTAAAGATGGCGGTTTCGTTAGAGAAGATCAAGGCTTGTGTTATATCATGTGAATGATGGGATTCTAGGTATCCGTATGGGGAAGTAATGATAACAATTTAAAAATCGCGGGAAGTTCATCAAAATAAAGTGTTGTAGGATGTGATCCTTCTGGGAAATATTGAGAGAGTATTCGGTGGCCTATATGTCTTAGACCGTGTGGTCTTATGTACGAGTCTCGTGTGGTAACATGAGTTGATGTGTTATGGTGCTACAGTAATGGCTAATATTAAATCAAAGATGAATCAGAAAGGAAACTGGGTAATTGGAACAACTTGTTAATAAACCGAAGCGGTATGATAAAGAATACGACTAATTCCTGGTATGTGGTTGAAGTAATGAGTCTTGCGGATATTGTGCAATAAAGCTTTTGAGTGCTGGCAGTCGTGTAACCCGATATGGGTATAATATGGGTATAAGGACTCAGTCCTGGCAGTTTAACTTATGCAATGTGATTGGGAGAAAGAGTTTATGATGTGTTTTAATGTGGTTTGAAAAATGAGTTTTCTCTATATGGGATCATAAAAGTCCTTGACTAGTTGAGTGCGTCGATGTTTGTGGCGTAGGAAAGGGATAAGTATTTCCATGTTATCTTAGTATGGTATTGTATATGCGGTGTGTTATGAAAAAGTTGATAATGGTATATTCTAGGTTTTGAGATAAGTTCATAGTATATGGGAAGTCAATAAAATTATTGAGCAGCGCGGACAGCTGCAGGTGAATTAAGAATCGATCTTTCTGATAATTTAAGAAAATGGTACTGCTATTCTATTAACTTGGCAGGGAATATGATCCAAAAAGGACCAGGTAATATAAACTGATAATATTTAGTGGTGTGGTGGTATCCTCTTGTTAGATTGACATTGATGATTGAGTTGTAAATGGCAAAAGGAAATTTCCGAATGGCTTTCGTGGTATGAATGGACGCTTGATCTGCGTTATGTATTCGTACGGTGGAGTGTGGAACCAGGTATAGCGATCCATGTGTTATATATGTGTTGGAGAGTAGAAGTTCTCGTAATCCGCCTATGCAGTGGTTGTATATTGCGTGTATCGGCACCGTTTTGTGATTATTGGAAATTGGAAGCCCTAGTGGCTCCCTCTTAGCTTGATATGATGAATTTGGGTTATGATACCTTATTTAAGACTGGTTGACATGAGTCGGGTCGCCTAGACTAATGTGATATGGACTATGTCGGAAAATGGCACAATTTGCATAGCAGAGAGCATCAGAGTATGCTCCAACAGAGTAGTTGTACCCAGGACCAGCGGACGACTGGTAGGTATTGCTTTGTCGATTGGGCCTTAGTGGCGGATGTCAGTGTAGAGGTATCTACCATTGATTCAGTTCCAGTATTGAGAAACGTTGTCAGATGCGTTTCATGTGGCCGAGCTTGAGGCTATGTATATATATGTTTGCTATAATGAGAAAATTCGACTCGATATGCATTTCCTTTTGCGAGATTTATGCGTGGATCGGGTGGCACGCCGCCACGAGGTATGGTATCTGGATCGGGTGGCACGCCGCCACGGGTATGTCGTTGGAGCGGGTTGCACGCCGCAACAAAATATTGTGAAAATATAGTTAGTTATATGCTACCTGGTATACAATACTTCCTCGCTTCTGAGGAAAAGACCGTTTTGAGTATCGCTTGGCGAATGGCACATCGGTTGTGTCCTTTCAGGATTTAGTAGCATACGTTAATTGTTTCACCTGAGGGCGAGGTTGATTGCTTGGGCTCAAGACCTAGATCTGTGCGTGGCTAACCGTTTTGAGCTTAGTGGCTTGAGGTGCTTCATGAGTAATAACGTTGGGATAGAATCACGAATCGTAGCAAGGCTACGTGATGTTATGACCTCTCGAGGAGGATTCAGGTACTCTATTTCTATAATGCGAGACACGATCTCAGTTCTATGTTATGATGGCACAGAGGAATTGAATTGCAGCTCTTTTGCTGGAGCCAGTTGTCATGATTTGAGCTGTCATGATTCGAGTGTGTTCAGACGTTTCTATCGGAGCCTATGTTGTGCTCGTCGTGGCTTAGGTCGGTGTTGAGGTGTCAAATCACCAGTGCGGTGTGTTATGATCGAAATGAGCGTTGGAGCCAATTGTGAGTGTGAGTATATGTGATTTCAGCTGGTTAGAAAGGTAATACCGAGATTTGGGTCCGAAACCTATTGTGGTATCAGTTAAAAGTGAAATGGATTCATGAATGGTTGACCTGAGAGATGGGTTCGATATATCGCGTGTTCGGTTGCCGTGGGCATGATATGAAGGTGTTGGAACAAGACTCTATCTAATGAAGAGGGTTTTTCAGTTGGTATTTGGTTATCATAGGAAATTGTGTGATTAGAGACTATTGTCTCGAGTGATTGGGTTGTTTGATACATCATATGATCTCATCCGGAGTGGTGAGTATGGGTTATTGCAGTGGATTCTAGTGTATCCTGAGTATAGGCATGGGATTAACATTTGGCATATGATTTCAGAAAGTGCAATGTGATTTATGGTTCAGATGGTCTGTGAAATTTTGACTATATGGTGTTTTCGGACTTATGTGAGATAGGGTGACGTATGATCGCCGAGTATATGCTTGGTAAGGTCATTCAGCTATTGGATTGCTTCTAGTACAACTTTGAGTCCGCTCGAGGACGAGCGTTTGTTTAAGTTGGGGAGAATGTAACGACCCCGCCCGTCGTTACGGGAATTTACCACCCCGTTATGTTGCAGTTACATGTTTTATGCTTTTAGATCAGTGTTAGAGCCTATCGGGTGAGTTAGGAGTGAATTGAATTGAAAATGAAGAAAATAGCATGTTTGAAGAAGTTTGGAATATGGAAAGTCAACCTAGAGTTGACTATCGAGTTAGAGTGCTCGGAATCAGATTCTGATGATTTGACTAGTTTCGGGGGATCATTTATGACTTAGGAGATCAATCGGAATTAAATTTGGAGGCCCGATGTAGAAATAGGCTTGAATTGGCTAAGGTTGAATTTTGGCGAAATCCGATCGATAGGTGAGATTTTGATCCGGGAGTCGGAATGGAATTCGGACAGTTGCAGTAGCTCCGTTAGGTGATTTTGGATGTGCCTGCAAAATTTCATGTGATTCGGACGTCGTTTGGTCGGGTTTTTTATGGAATGTGTAATTTGGAAGTTTTGAAGAAACCTAGGCTTGAATCCGTGTGTAATTGGTGATTTTGATGTTTAGGATGGTGTTTTTATGATTGGAACAAGTTTGTATCGTGTTTTGGAGTATGTTGGTGGTTTTCGCTGGGGCCCCGGGAGCCTCGGGATGAATTCGGGGGTCCAAACGGACCAATTTGTGCCAAAGGCACTGCTGTTTCTGCTGCAATTAGTGCAGAAGATTTTTGTGCTTCGCGATCGCGAAGCTAGGTCTGCGATCGCGTAGGGTAAAGCTGGGAAGCTCTGCGATCGCAAGGGGAGACTGCGATCGCGTAGTGTATTGGAATGAGGCCGGAAAATTGTTCTTCGCGATCGCGGAAGGAGTGATGCGATCGCGTAAGGTCGACTGGTTGTGCATCGCGATCGCGATGTGTAGTGTGCGATCGCGTAAGTCTGGGACTTAGAGCAGTGCGATCGCGGGTGGTTTCACGCGATCGCGTAGTGTTGAGGCGTGAGTCGGTGCGATCGCGTAGGGAGTGTCGCGATCGCGTAGAGTAATTTTGGGGTCCGGTGAATTTGTTCATCGCGATCGCGAGCCTGGGGCTGCAATCGCAGAAGGTCGCCTGGCAGTCAGTGAATTAATATAACAGAACAGTCCAGTCGCGAACCCCATACCCAAAACCCCCATTTTTGAGTTCCAAGAGAAGTATTGACGGGAGATTTGCTGGGAAATCATCGAGGTTTCGTCGGAGGTAAGTTTTGTGGCTTAATTACATCATTTCATCATGAAATCCTTGGTTAAATTTCTGTAAATGGAAGATTAAAGGTGAGTTTGAGTCCTAAGCCTAAATTGAAGAAAAACACCGATTTGAGTGGGCAAATGGAGTCCGATTTTGGTAAATTTTATATGTACGGACTCGTGGCGAGACGAGGGTTCTGGAAATATGAGTTTCGAAATTTTTCGAGATGTGGGCCTGGGGCTCGGGTTTTGCCAATTTCGTGATTTTTGATATTTTTCGAGTTCTTTCAATTGGGTTATGTTCCATTAGCCTATTTTGATATATTTGTGCTGATTTGTGCTAGTTTTGAGGTGCGTGGATGCCGGTTCGAGGAGCTAAGGCGTCGCGGGCATGAGCTTTCGTCGGTTCGAGGTGGGTAATACTTGTAAATGATATCCTGAGGGTTGGTAAACCCCGGACTTGCACATCTTAGTGCTGTGTTGAGGTGACTTGCACGCCGGATAACAGGCGTGGGGTAGAGCACCATTGGGGATTGCGACTTGGTCCGTCCCGCGTAATAAATAATAACACCTAATTGTTGAAATGAATTGGACTAATTATCATGTTTGGGCTTCGTGCCAATTATTTGAATCCTTCAGGGATTGGTATCACTATTTTGATAACACTGAGCATATTTTATTCTAAATTTAAGGTTTAAAATGGAATTATTGCTATTCAGCATTTTTATAAGGTTATGAAAAACTTGAACAAGGTCTTAATAACATTTTTTTTGCTGTGAGCTAATATGATATTGTTGTCGTAGGGCTTTCTTGATTATTTGTTAGACTGATTGGGGCCGAGGGCCATATGTTAGGGCATGGCATTCATGTGAGCATATGCATACACATGCATGGATCGGACTGCACGCCGCAGTGGTATATGGATCGGGCTGCGCGCCGCAGCAGGTGTGATATTGGTATTGTGCTTGGGCTGTAGGAGCCCTTCCGGAGTCTGGACACCCCCGGTGAGCACGGGTACCCAAAAGGATCGGGCTACACGCCGTAGCAGTCATATGCATTGCATGGCATACATACATTGGTTTACGTGTACTACGTGGCATAACATTTTAGCACTCATACTTTACCTGGCACATGTGCATTTGTTGCTTTATTGACCAGATCTCCTGGTATAAATTGTTAAGGAGTGCTGAGCCCGAGAGGCTGATTTGAGTGCTGACTTGCACTGCTTGAGATTCTCCCAGGTATTGGTATGTTATAATGAAAGAAAGTAGCTAAAAATTGAGATTTCTCAATAATCTACTCACATATGCTGAAAAGGAATAAAATGATAGTGTTTTGATGTTTTATGATAGTTCTGTATTGTGTAGCAAGAGATAGTGCCTTGCGTGGTTTTCTTCCCTTCAACATTATTTACTTTTATTACCGCTGAGTTGGAAGTACTCACACCGACTCCTTGCACCTTGTATGCAGATCCAGGTACATTACAACAGAGCTGATTCCATTGCAGCTCGGTAGTGATTTTGGACAGTCGAGGTAGCTGCCAGCGTTCGCAGGACCTGATTCTCCAATTTATCTATATTTTGTTCTGATCATCCCACACTTGTGCACGGTTATATTCACTATTTACACTTGTATATTCCGTAGAGGCTCATGACTCTTGACCCTTCGATCTATGGGAGTTGGCACGTGTTGGGACTTGGTTCCCTGTTTTTAATATGTATCTATCACTGTTGAATTATTTCCGTATGCTTAAATTGGATAAAGTGAGCTTATGGCTCCGTGATTGTTGTTAATTGGTCAGGCTGGCCTAGCAGTGTGCTGGGCACCATCACGACCGGATTTGGGGTCGTGACAAGTTGGTATCAGAGCCTAGGTTTACTACAAGCCTTCGTATTTCCTTTGTTGTAACTGAATCTTGTATCTTCCTGGTTAGCCACCATTTTACTTGTGTATTATATGTTCTTATAATAAACTTATTATATACAATATATGGTTCAAATCCTAATAAACATTTATATACTGCATATAATTCATTTCTATTGATTTCCCATTTTATCTCCGGGTTTGTGAATGTTCCTGAATAATACCTACAATGATGTTCTATTTTTTCTTTATCTTACCTGTATTTTAATACCCCTCCATAGCTTTTTTCACTTGCATCTGATTCTACTATATATGTAAATTTTTTATCTTCATCTAGGAAGTATAGTTTTGGTAGATTTTTACATATTTGTTTAACTTTTCTTACTTGTTTTTTATCTTCTTCACTAAAGTGATACTCTATATCCTTTTTTAAATTTTTCTGCAATGGTTTTAAAGACTCTGCTAATTTTGGTATATATTCTCTTACTTGGTTTACTAATCCTAAAAATGATTGTAGTTTCTTTTTTGTATCTAATTATTCATTTGAATTTATTATCTTTTGTACTATATGAGTTTGCATTTGAATTCCACTTTTATCTATTTCTATTACTAGAAATTCTATTTGATTTTTCATTATTTCTGCCTTTTTTCTACTTAAGCTTATTCCCGATATTTCTATAATATGTATAAATTTTTCTAATAATTTTATATGTTCATCTTGTGTTTTTGAATATAATAATATATCATCAATATATATTATACAATTTTCTAGTTGTTTGAAATAGTTATCCATAAAATGTTGATATCTACCTGGTGCATTTTTATATCCAAAAGGTAACATGTTCCATTCATAAAATCCTCGGGGTACAGTAAATGCTGTAAGTTTCTTGGATTCTTCTTCTAACTTTAAGTGGTAAAATCCTGATTTACAATCAAATTTAATAAAATAGTTATATCCTTGGATTTGTCTTATTTTTAATATTTTATTTGGTATTGGGTAATTATATGTCTTTGTTTTTGCATTTAGATTTCTATAATCAATAACCATTCTACTTTTTCCTCTTTTTTTGTTCACTATGTTTATTTACGATAAATGCTGGACTTGTATGTTTACTATTACTTTCTTGTATATAACCTTGTTCTAGTAATTCGTCAATGTGTATTTTAAATTCATTTAAATCTTTTGTGACGACCCGACCCGTCGTCACGAGAATTACCACCCCGTTATATTGTAAATTCATGTTTTATGGTTTTATATCAGTGTTAGAGTCTATCGGGTGAGTTAGGAGTGATTGGGATTGGAAATGAGGCATATAGCCTTTGTGAAGGAAACTTGAATAAAGAAAGTCAACCCGGAGTTGACTATTTGGTTAGAGGGCTCGGAATCGGATTCTGATGATTTGGTTAGTTCCGGGAGGTGATTTGTGACTTAGGGGAGCAATCGGAATTGAATTTGGAGGCCGGTGTAGAAATAGGCTTGAATTGGCTAAGGTTGAATTTTGGCGAAATCCGAACGGTAGGTGAGATTTTGATCCGGGAGTCGGAATGGAGTTCCGACAGTTTGCAGTAGCTCCGTTAGGTGATTTTGGATGTGCCTGCAAAATTTCAGGTCATTCGGACGTCGTTTAGTCGGGTTTTTGATTGATTGTGCAATTCAGAATGTTTTAAAGAATTTAGGCTTGAATCCGTGTGTAATTGGTGATTTTAATGTTTAGGATGGTGTTTTTATGATTGGAACAAGTTCGTATCGTGCTTTGGAGTATGTTGGTGGTTTTCGTTGGGGTCCCGGGGGCCTCGGGGTGTTTTCGGATGGTTAAACGGAAGAAAATCATGGAAATTGCAGGTTGGGATCCTGTTTCTGTTGTTTCCGCTCCTGCGGAATTATGGGCGCAGGAGCGAGTCCGCAGAAGCGGATATTGGAGCGCAGAAGCGCTTGTGATCGCGGAAGCGGAGCTGGGCCCGCAGGTGCGGCACCGCTGGAGCGGAAGGTGAGCCGCGGAAGCGGCCAAGGGCCATGGGGTGAAGGATCGCAGAAGCGGACTGGTAGCCGCTTAGGCGAGTCCGCAGAGGCGGACGCCTAGTCGCAGAAGCGGGAAAACCCGCAGGAGCGAGAGGATCTCCGCAGAAGCGGACACGCAGAGGCGGTCCGTATATCGCAGAAGCGGAATTGGCCGGCTAGGCCTGGAACCGCTGAAGCGACCCTTTGGTCGCGGATACGGACTCGTAGGAGCGGAAATTCTTCCGCAGAAGCGAAAATCGCTGTAAGTTAAGTGTATCAGAAGTTAGAAAAATTTCAGAACATTTCACACATTTGGGTCTCGGCTTTAGAGGCGATTTGGGCGATTTTGAAGAGAAACTCAAGGGAAATCATCGGGTAATCAACTATGGACTTAAACTATGATTAGTATTGGTAATATTATGCAATTATATCATGAAAATGGAGGAATTTGGGGTAATTTATGGAGGATTTAGCCCTAGGCTTGAACTTTAGAAAATCAAGGTTTTGAATGGGCAAATGGAGTCCGAATTTGGTAAAATTGATATGCTTAGACTCGTATCGAGATGAGGGTTTCGAATATGTGACTTTCATAATTTTTCGGCAAGCGTACCGAAAGTCGGGTTTTGACAACTTTGGGAATTTTGATGTAAATTGAGTTGTATTGATTGGGTGTCGTCCCATTGGCCTAATTTGTTGTGTTTCTACTGTATTTGATCAGATTCTACGCGTGCGGAGCTTGATTCTCGTGGCAAGGGCATTGCGGAATAGTCGTCGCGCCGTATTGAGGTGAGTAATAGATGTGGGTGATGACATGCGGGTTCGAAAACCCGGTATACCACTTTGTGATGCTGTATAGCGGCGAGACACGCACACTCTTGAGAGTGCGGGGTCGATCATGAACATGAGACTATATATTAGTCCGACCTGTTGATACTGTATTATTGGCTATTCTCGAGCCGTTGAACCCCCTTCTTGGATGGTTTTATACTATATATTGTGATATTGGCCACTCTTGAGCCGAGGAAACCCCTTCTTGGGCGGTTGAGTATACTTGTGGGCCGTGAGGCGGTTATTGGATCCCGCGAGGATCGTTATCATTGTCTTATCATATTGACATGTTAGTTACTACCAGTCCGTAGCTATTTCTGTTATTATGCTAATTCCAATCTCTGGAACTTGATATTATTGTTTTCCAACTGAAAAATGATAAAAGAGTTTTCAAAAACTACTTTTGAGCCTGCGAGGCAGTATCTGCATATTAGCTGACTAGTAGTGGATCGGGCTGCGCGCCGCAGCGAGATATATGTTGGATCGGACTGCACGCCACAGGAATATCTCTATGAGATGTGCTTGGGCTGTAGGAGCCCCTTCGGAGTCTGAACCCCCACAGTGAGCACGGGTACCCAAAATTGGAGTCGGGCTACGCGCCGTAGCGGTCATATCATGCATTGCATTGCATTTAGCTACATCTGCTAGTTGTTATGCTATTTATTGGTATTTGTTGGTACAGGTACAGGTGAAGATTGATTCTATGACAGGGTAGGTGATTATAGCTTTACATAGTGCTTTATTGCGGATTTCTTATCTGCATTGTCTTACCCTTGTTTATTACCACTGAGTCTGGCGGTACTCATTTTACTCCCTGCACCTTGTGTGCGGATCCGGGTACCTCTCGGCAGTGATCCAGTAGCTGTGCGAGGCGACGTTTGTGGATATTCGAGGTAGCTGCAGAGTCCGCAGGACCCGATATTCCTTCTTACTGTCATGATTTTGTATTGACTTTTCTTTCCGCACTTGGTATCTTGTAAACCTTTATACACTCATGTTCAGTAGAAGAGGCTCATGACTCTTGACCCTTGGTCTATGGGAGTTGATGTATTATGGGACTTGGTTTTCCGTTTTCGTTATTTGCATAGCTATTGCTTCGTAATTTAATATGCTTAAATAGGCTAAAAGAGAGCTTCTAGCTCCGTTGTTTATATTGATTGGTCAGGCTGGCTTAGCAATGTGCTGGGTGCCATCACGACCGGATTTGGGGTCGTGACAAGTTGGTATCAAAGCCTAGGTTTACTAGGCCTCATGAGTCTTGAGCCGGTTAGTAGAGTCTTGTGGATCGGTACGGGGACGCCTGTACTTATCCTCGGGAGGCTGCGAACCTTTAGGAAAACTTCACTTTTCTTGAACTGTGTCGTGCGATCTTGTTGTTCTGAGAACTGAACTTCTATATTCTATTCTCTCGCAGATGGCGAGAACGCGAGCATCGGGACGAGGTGGACGACCTCCATTGCCACCTGTTAGAGGCCGTGGGCGCGGTCGTGCTAGAGTTAGAGGTAGGGCGGCTGAGGCAGTGCCAGCTGACCCGCCCGTTGTACCAGTTCAGGAGCAGCCCCCAGGGGTTGATGCCCCAGCAGCCCCAGTTCAGGGCCAGACTATATCTATTGCTATTCCTGGTCTTCAGGAGACTCTTGCTCAAATATTATCAGTGTGTTCCGGTTTGGCTCAGGTAGTTTCAGCTACCGCTACTGTAGCGACATCTCAGTCAGGGGGTGGTCAGCAGACCCCTGCAGCTCGCACACCTGACCCGGTTGTTCAGGGACTTCAGACACCAGAGGCGGTCCCCGCTCAGGTGGTTGCACCGGTTATTCCTCCAGCTGCACCAACTCCAGCTCCATAGCATATGGTTCAGGTTATGCCCGATGACGAGCAGCGTCGTCTTGAGAGATTTGGTAGACTTCAGCCACCCCATTTCAGTGGCGTTGAGGGCGAGGATGCCCAGGGTTTCTTGGATAAGTGTCAGAAGATGCTGCGTACGGCTGGTATTCTTGAGTCCAGCGGAGTTTCATTTACTACATTTCAGTTCACCGGTCCCGCATTTGATTGGTGGGAGGAGTTTGAGAGGCGTAGGCCTGCAAGAGCAGCACCTCTCACATGGCAGCAGTTCTCTACTCTCTTTCTAGAGAAATATGTACCTCAGTCTCGTCGCGAGGAGCTACGTCGCCGGTTCGAGTGGTTGGTTCAGGGCGACATGTCTGTGACCCAGTATGAGCTCGGATTCACACGGTTGGCTAGGCATGCCACATGGATGATCCCTAATGATAGAGAGAGGATTAGGAGGTTCATTGATGGCCTCAACTACTCTATCCGCATTCTTATGACCAGCGAGCGAGTTCTGTCATCATCGTTTGAGCAGGTTGCTGATATGGCAAGCTCCATTGAGGCGGATCGTCGCCGAGAGAGAGGAGCGGGAGGCCAAGAGGCCTCGCGGTTCCGGCAGAGTTTCGGCGGTGCTCTATCTAGAGGGCATTCCCGGCAGAGTCGAGATCGCTCATCTAGACCTTCTCGTTCGGGCCGCCCGGAGCGGAGCGGAGGTTCTCATGGTCGTGGTCGATAGGGGTTTCGGCAGAGGGTCGGTCATCACTTAGTGCCCTCCCGGCCCGAGTGCAACACCTACTTCTCCGGCACCAGGTGCATGTTTTGAGTGTGGTGAGTTTGGCCACGCGAGGAGACAGGTGCCCTCGACTACGTAGGGGCGAGGACTCGGCGGAGGGATCAGCCCTCCTCTTCGAGCACCATCTCGGTCTAGTAGAGGTGGAGGTCGGTCTTCTCGTGGACGCCCAGGGGCGAGAGAGATCCGGTGGAGGCCAAGCATGGTTCTATGCACTTCCCGACGGGCGTGATGCGGTTGCCTCCGATGCTTGTGATTACAGGTATCATTTTTGTCCGTCACGGAGATGCCTCTGTTCTATTTGATCCAGGGTCCACATATTCTTACGTGTCCTCTTATTTTGCACATCATTTGGGTGCGACTCGTGGTAGTCTTGATTTACCTGTTCATGTATCCACCCCAGTGGGTGATACGATTGTTGTGGATCATGTCTATAGATCCTGTGTTATATCTATTGGGGGTCTGGAGACCTAGGCAGATTTGTTATTGTTGGGTATGGTTGACTTTGATGTTATATTGGGTATGGACTGGTTGTCTCCGTACCATGCTATATTGGACTGTCATGCTAAGACAGTTACGTTGGCCATTCCTGGTATTTCTCAGATTGAGTGGCGGGGTTCGACCAATTTCGTCCCTAGCCGTGTTATTTCGTTCTTAAAAGCTCAGAAGATGGTTGAAAAAGGGTGCTTATCGTACTTAGCTTTTGTGAGAGATGTGGGAGGCGAGTCTCCTAGCATTGATTCTGTACCTGTTGTGAGGGACTTCCCAGATGTATTCCCCTCAAACCTGCCGGGCATGCCGCCGGACAGGGATATTGATTTTGGCATTGACTTGGTGCCGGGGACTCAACCCATATCCATTCCTCCTTATCGGATGGCACCAGCCGAGTTGAAAGAACTAAAAGAGCAGCTTCAAGAACTTCTGGATAAGGGTTTCATCCGTCCTAGTGTGTCTCCGTGGGGTGCGCCGGTATTATTTGTTAAAAAGAAAGATGGTTCCATGCGAATGTGTATTGATTATAGGCAATTGAACAAAGTGACGGTGAAGAACAAGTACCCTCTATCGCGCATAGATGATTTGTTTGATCAGTTACAGGGTGCGAGGGTGTTTTCTAAGATCGATCTTCGTTCAGGCTATCACCAGCTGAAGATCAGGGACTCGGATATTATGAAGACTGCATTCAGGACCCGATATGGTCATTATGAGTTCCTTGTGATGTCGTTTGGGCTGACTAACGCCCCAGCAGCATTTATGCATCTGATGAACAGCATGTTCAGGCCTTATTTGGATTCATTTGTGATCGTGTTCATTGATGACATTCTAGTTTACTCCCGTAGTCAGGAGGAGCATGCTCAGCATTTGAGTATTGTGTTGCAGAGATTGAGGGAGGAGAAACTATATGCTAAATTCTCCAAGTGCGAGTTTTGGCTCGAGTCCGTAGCATTTCTGGGACATGTGGTGTCTCGTGATGGTATTCAGGTTGATCAGAAAAAGATAGAGGCGGTGCAGAGTTGGCCTAGACCGTCCTCAGCTACAGAGATCGGGAGTTTTCTTGGTTTGGCGGGATATTATCGCCGGTTTGTTCAGGGATTTTCATCCATTGCTTCTTCATTGACTAAATTGACCTAGAAGGGTGCACCATTCGTGTGGTCGGATGAGTGCGAGGAGAGCTTTCAGAAGCTCAAGATAGCTTTGACCACAGCTCCAGTGTTAGTATTGCCATCAGCTTCAGGTTCATATACCGTTTATTGTGATGCCTTGAGAGTGGGGATAGGTTGTGTGTTGATGCAGGAAGGAAAGGTAATTGCTTATGCTTCTCGGCGATTGAAGCCGCATGAGAAGAACTATCCTGTTCATGACTTGGAGCTAGCCGCCATTGTTCATGCCTTGAAGATTTGGAGGCACTATTTGTACGGTGTGTCTTGTGAGGTGTATACCGAGCATCGTAGTCTCCAGCACTTGTTCAAACAGAAAGACCTTAATTTGAGACAACGGAGATGGCTAGAGTTGCTTGAAGGATTATGACATTACTATATTATATCATCAGGGAAGGCCAATATGGTGGCCGATGCTTTGAGCGGAAGGCGGTCGGTATGGGAAGCTTGGCATATATTCCGAGTGAGGAGAGGCCATTTGCTCATGATGTTCGAGTGCTAGCCAATCGGCTAGTGAGGTTAGATATTTCGGAGCCCGGCAAGGTATTGGCTTGTGTTGTATCTCGGTCATCCCTATATGATCGTATTCGTGAGCGCCGGTATGATGATCCACATTTGGTTGTCCTTAGGGACAGAGTTCAACATGATGATGCTAGAGATGTTACCATTGATAGTGACGGCGTATTGAGGATACGGGGCGGATATGCGTGCCCAATGTTGATGGCCTTCGTGAGTTGATTCTGGAAGAGGCCCATAGCTCGCGGTATTCTATCCATCCGGGAGCCGCGAAGATGTATCAAGATTTGAAACAGCACTATTGGTGGAGAAAGATGAAAATGGACATTGTCGGACATGTAGCACGGTGCCTCAATTGTCAGCAGGTTAAGTACGAGCATCAGAGGCCCGGTGGTGTATTTCAGCGCATTGATATTCCTGAGTGGAAATGGGAGAGGATCACTATGGACTTTGTTACTGGACTCCCTCGGACAGCGAGGAAGTTTGATTCTGTTTGGGTGATTGTGGATAGGCTGACCAAGTCAGCTCACTTCATTCCAGTTAGTACTACCTACTCATCGGAGCGATTGGCAGCGATCTTTATTCGAGAGATTGTTCGGTTGCATGGAGTCCCGGTGTCTATCATATCCGACAGGGGTACTCAGTTCACTTCTCAGTTTTGGAGAGCATTTCAGCGAGAGATGGGTACGCGGGTTGAGTTGAGTACAGCATTTCACCCCCAGACAGAGCGGACAGTCTGAGCGCACTATTCAGATCTTGGAGGATATGTTGCGAGCTTGTGTGATTGATTTTGGTGGTTCGTGGGATGAGTTCCTACCACTTGCTGAGTTTGCCTACAACAACGGTTATCAGTCGAGTATTCAGATGGCCCCGTATGAGGCATTGTATGGCAGGGCGGTGTAGATCCCCCGTGGGATGGTTTGAGCCTGGTGAGGTTAGATTGATAGGGACCGAGTTAGTCCAGGATGCTCTGGATAGAGCAAAGTTGATCCAGGAGAGGCTTCGTACAGCACAGTCTCGTCAGAAGAGTTATGCGGACCGTAGAGTTCGAGAGTTGTCTTTCATGGTTGGTGACAGAGTATTGTTGAAGATCTCACCTATGAAGGGTGTCATGAGGTTTGGGAAGAAAGAAAAGTTGAGTCCTAGGTACATTGGTCCTTTTGAGATACTTAGGAGAGTTGGAGAGGTGGCATATGAGTTGGCCTTGCCGCCCAGCTTATCCAACGTTCATCCAGTATTCCATGTGTCTATGCTCCGGAAGTACATTGGAGATCCGTCTCATGTATTAGACTTCAGCACCATTCAGCTTGATGGTGATCTATCCTATGATGTGGAGCCTATTGCCATTTTGGGACGTCGAGTAAGAAAATTGAGGTCTAAGGAGATTGCATCAGTTAAGGTTCAGTGGAGAGGTCGACCCATGGAGGAGGCCACTTGGGAGGTCGAGCGGGAGATGCGGAGCAGATATCCTCACTTGTTTGAGACTTCAGGTATGTTTCTTGACCCGCTCGAGGACGAGCATTTGCTTAAGAGGGGGAGAATGTGACGACCCGGCCCGTCGTCATGAGAATTACCATCCCGTTATGTTGTAAATTCATGTTTTATGGTTTTATATCAGTGTTAGAGTCTATCGGGTGAGTTAGGAGTGATTGGGATTGGAAATGAGGCATATAGCCTTTGTGAAGGAAACTTGAATAAAGAAAGTCAACCCGGAGTTGACTATTTTGTTAGAGGGCTCGGAATCGGATTCTGATGATTCGGTTAGTTCCGGGAGGTGATTTGTGACTTAGGGGAGCAATCGGAATTGAATTTGGAGGCCCGGTGTAGAAATAGGCTTGAATTGGCTAAGGTTGAATTTTGGCGAAATCCGAACGGTAGGTGAGATTTTGATCCGGGAGTCGGAATGGAGTTTCGACAGTTGCAGTAGCTCCGTTAGGTGATTTTGGATGTGCCTGCAAAATTTCAGGTCATTCGGACGTCGTTTAGTCGGGTTTTGATTGATTGTGTAATTCGGAATGTTTTAAAGAATTTAGGCTTGAATCCGTGTGTAATTGGTGATTTTAATGTTTAGGATGGTGTTTTTATGATTGGAACAAGTTCGTATCGTGTTTTGGAGTATGTTGGTGGTTTTCGTTGGGGTCCGGGGGGCCTCGGGGTGTTTTCGGATGGTTAAACGGAAGAAAATCATGGAAATTGCAGGTTGGGATCCTGTTTCTGTTGTTTCCGCTCCTGCGGAATTATGGTCGCAGGAGCGAGTCCGCAGAAGCGGATATTGGAGCGCAGAAGCGCTTGTGATCGCGGAAGCGGAGCTGAGCCCGCAGGTGCGGCACCGCTGGAGCGGAAGGTGAGCCGCAGAAGCGGCCAAGGGCCATGGGGTGAAGGATCGCAGAAGCGGAAGGGTAGCCGCTTAGGCGAGTCCGCAGAGGCGGACGCCTAGTCGCAGAAGCGGGAAAACCCGCAGGAGCGAGAGAATCTCCGTAGAAGCGGACGCGCAGAGGCGGTCCGTATATCGCAGAAGCGGAATTGGCCGGCTAGGCCTGGAACCGCTGAAGCGACCCTTTGGTCGCGGATACGGACTCGTAGGAGCGGAAATTTTTCCGCAGAAGCGAAAATCGCTGTAAGTTAAGTGTATCAGAAGTTAGAAAAATTTCAGAACATTTCACACTTTTGGGTCTCGGCTTTAGAGGCGATTTGGGCGATTTTGAAGAGAAATTCAAGGAAATCATCAGGTAATCAACTATGGACTTAAACTATGATTAGTATTGGTAATATTATGCAATTATATCATGAAAATGGAGGAATTTGGGGTAATTTATGGAGGATTTAGCCCTAGGCTTGAACTTTAGAAAATCAAGGTTTTGAATGGGCAAATGGAGTCCGAATTTGGCAAAATTGATATGCTTAGACTCGTATCGAGATGAGGGTTTCGAATGTGTGACTTTCGTAATTTTTTGGCAAGCGTACCGAAAGTCGGGTTTTGACAACTTTGGGAATTTTGATGTAAATTGAGTTGTATTGATTGGGTGTCGTCCCATTGGCCTAATTTGTTGTGTTTCTACTGTATTTGATCGGATTCTACGCGTGCGGAGCTTGATTCTCGTGGCAAGGGCATTGCGGAATAGTCGTCGCGCTATATTGAGGTGAGTAATAGATGTGGGTGATGACAGCGGGTTCGAAACCCCGGTATACCACTTTGTGACGTTGTATAGCGGCGAGACACGCACACTCTTGAGAGTGCGGGGTCGATCATGAACTGGAGACTATATATTAGTCCGACCTGTTGATACTGTATTATTGGCTATTCTCGAGCCGTCGAACCTCCTTCTCGGATGGTTGCATATATATATATTATGATAATGGCCACTCTTGAGCCGAGGAACCCCCTTCTTGGGCGGTTGAGTATATTGTGGGCTATGAGCCAGTTTATTGGATCCCGCGAGGATCGTTATCATTGTCTTATCATATAGACATGCTAGTTTACTACTAGTCCGCAGCTATTTTTGTTATTATGCTAATTCCAATCTCTGGAACTTGATATTAGTGTTTTCCAACTGAAAAATGATAAAAGAGTTTTCAAAAACTACTTTTGAGCATGCGAGGTTGTATCTGCATATTAGCTGACTAGTAGTGGATCGGGCTGCACGCCGCAGCAGGATATATGTTGGATCGGACTGCACGCCGCGAGAATATCTCTATGAGATGTGCTTGGGCTGTAGGAGCCCCTCTGGAGTCTGAACCCCCACAGTGAGCACGGGTACCCAAAATTGGAGTCGGGCTACGCGCCGTAGCGGTCATATCATGCATTGCATTGCATTTAGCTACATCTGCTAGCTGTTATGCTATTTATTGGTATTTGTTGGTACAGGTACAGTGAAGATTGATTCTATGACAGGGTGGCTGATTATAGCTTTACATAGTGCTTTATTGCGGATTTCTTATCTGCGCTGTCTTACCCTTGTTTATTACCACTGAGTCTGGCGGTACTCATTTTACTCCCTGCACCTTGTGTGCAGATCCAGGTACCTCTCAGCAGTGATCCAGCAGCTGTGCGAGGCTTCATCTGTGGGATATACGAGGTAGCTGCAGAGTCCGCAGGACCCGATATTCCTTCTTATTGTCTTGATTTTGTATTGACTTTTCTTTCCGCACTTGGTATCTTGTAAACCTTTATACACTCATGTTCGGTAGAGGCTCATGACTCTTGACCCTTGGTCTATGGGAGTTGATGTATTATGGGACTTGGTTTTCCCGTTTTCGTTATTGGTATCGCTATTGCTTCGTGATTTAATATGCTTATATGGGCTAAAGAGAGCTTCTAGCTCCGTTATTGTTATCGATTGGTCAGGCTGGCTTAGCAATGTGCTGGGTGCCATCACGACCGGATTTGGGGTCGTGACATCTTTGAAATTGTATTTTAAAGGTTTTTGTGTTATTATACTATTTTCATCAATTAGCTCTATTTTTACCTTTGTTTTATGTTTTTCCCAACCTTGTAATGGGTTTTCACTATACAATGGTTCTAGTTTTTCTTGGATTATTTTAACTGTATTTATTGAAAAGATAATTAATTCTATTTTATTATCATCTTCTTTTTCATTTTCTAATTTTTGTGTTATTTTCTCACTTCCTTTTATCCAATCAGTTGTTTTTCTTTTCTTTTTTAGAATTCTTTTTGCTCCTATTTTTTGTTTACATGGTGTAGTAAACCACCAATGTGTTTTAGTATTACGTGTGGGTATAATTTATCTAAGAATGATATTCCTAGTAAAATATCTCTTGTGGGTAATTCAAAATTATATATTTCTTCTATAGTAAGTATTTTATCCCATATTTGTATTTTTATATATTTTGATTTGTGGGTAATTATGCTTCCTTCGCTGTTAAATCCTGTTACTGGTAAGGGTGTTCTAAGTTTTTCCCATTTCTCTTCTGGTAGGCAATTATATCTACATAAATTTACTTCTGATCCTGTGTCTATCATAGGTGTGTAGTATCTATTGTAGTATCCTTCCACTATTATTTTTACTAGTATATGTATTTTCATATTTATAATATAGTTCTTTTTATTGTTACTTTCTTATTTTCATAATGTATGATTAGTTGTTCATTATCTAAGTTGTATGGTTTAACTTTATCTAGCCATTTTATTCCTAATATAATATTTTTATCTCCTTGGTATATTTTAAATCTTATTATCATAATTATTCCTCCTATAATTATTTCTTTTTCCGCTATTTCTTCACTAGTTATCATTCCTTTAGGTAATTCGGGGTATAATTTTTTATTAGTTCGTATCTCATCTTCTGTGATTAATTCTCTTGTTATATAATTTTTTTCTTGTCCTGTATTTATTAGTATTAAGTATTTTCTTCCATTCATTACTCCTGTTATGTAATAATGATGATGTTTTATTTCTCCTGGTAATTGCTCTATAAGTTTAGGTATTTTATATCCTACCTTATCCGATATGCTTGTTTTATTTGATGATGTTTGTCCTACTTCAAAACTCAATCTTTTTGATGTGCTTAGTCTTTCTTTTACTATGTCTAAATCTTCTTCTATGTCTAGTTCATTATTGTCACGACCCAAATCCGGTCGTGATGGCGCCCAACAATCAAGCTAGGCCAGCCAGACCAACAATTTCGGATTTACATCGAATACCAGTCCCAAATGGACAACCCAAGAAGAATATATGAGTTTAGGAACTCCAATAATAATAATAATGTCACGACCCAAACCCCGGTCGTGATGGCGCCCAACACAATGCTAGACAAGCCCGACCGTATTATCTCTTAAACCAACCAATTATTAATCAAATTAAACTTAAACAACAAGTGACCATATCAAATGATAAGCGTGATAGTAACAGCATACGAAGTACGGTCCCAACATATCGTGGTGTCACAAGTCTGAGCCTCTACAAATGAGATCTACTACACAATCAAGTCTAAGCAGAATGGAGACAACAAAATGATAAAAAGGAAGAGGTCAGGTACTGCGGACGTCGGCAGCTACCTCGAAGTCTCCACGGAATGGGGATAATAAAGCAGTTGCGATAGCTCAACTGCCCTCCTGAACCTGTATATCTGCACAAAAAGTGCAGGGGAGTGGGGTGAGTATATTTCAACTCAGTGAGTAACAATAATAAACAATAACTGAAAATAAGAACTCATGTACTATCACTAAACAGTTCTAAGGCAACCCCCACAGGTTAGTCATCACTATAATGAGTACTCTGATCTCCAGTCCACATCTATCTCATCTAGGTCCCACACCGACCACATCCTCGCTCGTACCACTACGGTATACAGCCATTTCAATATATGTGAGGACATATACATATGTCTATAGAGTATAAGTATTTAACTATGTAAGGATATGAATAAGTATAATGTTGCGGCGTGCGGCCCGCTCCAATACATATACCGCTGCAGCGCGCAACCTGTTCCATTTAACGTCGACTGCGCTCACTGGGTGTATACAGACTTCGGAGGGGTTCTTGTTTTTTTTTCTATATGGTAACTAGTTTTTCTTTGATTAATAAAGTTTAATACTATGTTATTTTTGGTCTATCATATATATATATATATATATATATATGGCTAATGTATCGGAACAAATATATTTGTGAAAATATGCATGTGTTATGTATTGTGTGCAAACTCGGACTCCGAAGGGGCTCCTACAGCCCAAGCGCAATAATACTGCGGCGTGCAGTCCGACCCAACATGTATACTACTGCGGCGTGCAGCCCGATCCAATATATATACTGCTGCGGCGTGTAGCCCGATTCAATATATATATATATATATATATATATATATATAATACCTCTTAACGGGTCCTCGACTCTGTCTTAATTAGTATAGGATTGGCCTTTCAGGCCCATTTAGTTAAATCAGGGAACTTCCACCCTAAGTAATCTATCTCTCACAGTACACATCTAGTACTGGCTCTTAATAGGCTATCCATCTAGTTTTACGGCTGACTGCAAGTTTCCAACACGGTATAAGGGTCACCTAGCTCTACAGGTCCCCTAATGCTCTACAAATCGGCACAAGGCCCCAAACATGGCTATTAGCCCAATTGCACAGTTATAATCTCATCGACAGTCCTAATACACAGTATTCTATAAGCCGGGAAAGACCAAGTCCAAGTCCCCAATCATAATGACACCACGCCCGTCACAAGACGCACATCTCAACTCAACATAGCACTGTAAAGTGCTAGTACGGGGTTTCAAACCCTCAGTACATTATTTACTACTATCACTCACCTCGAACCGGTAGAAGCTTCAATCCACCTTGCGCTTGCCTCGCAATTCAATCTCCTCGGATGCCAAATCTGCTCAAAATCATAGAGAATGCATCAATATATGTTAATTTCACGCAATTCATTCGAAACAACCCAAATTTTATCAAAACCCACAAAGTTGTCAAAACCCGACTTTTGGTGCGCTTCTCGAAAAATTATAAAAGTTACATATTCCGAACCCTCGTCTCAATACGAGTCTAGGCATATCAAATTTACCAAATTCGGACTCCATTTTCCCGCTCAAATCGGTATTTTTCTACAATTTTAGGCCTAGGGCTTAAACCCACATTTAATCCTCCATTTTCATAGAAATAATTCATGATTTCATGATAAAAGCGTGTAATTAAACCACAAAACTTACCTCCGACAATATCCCGATGATCTCCCGGCTATTTCCCGTCACTTTCTCACTCTAGAGCTCAACAATGGAGGGTTTTACAAATGAACCCGTATGTGAAATGTTTCTGGTTTTAATTCACTGCCTGGGTCGATTGCTCTACGCGTTCGCGTTCCCTGCCACGCGTTCGCGATGCCCAGCCCGGATTAACCTTCGCGAATGCGACCTTCCCCAACGCGTTCGCGATGCACTAGCTCCCAACCACCTATTTTTCCTTCTATGCATTCGCGATATCCCTCACGCGGACACGATGCACACCCTGACAAACCTACGCGAACGCGTTCCAGCTCCACGCGAACGCGAAGCCTCCGATCCTGACCCTATGCGTTCGCGTCCAGACCATCGCGAACGCAATGCATACCCTTGCTGACCTTCACTGACGCGTGCCCTTCATCGCAAACGCGATGAAGGATTTCCTTCTGCAGACACAACAGCAATTTAGCTGCTGTCTTAGGCCAAAAATGGTCCGTTTGGACCCCCGAATTCATCCCGAGGCCCCGGGACCCCAACGAAAACTACCAACATACTCCATAACACGATTCAAACTTGTTCCAATCATAAAAACACCATCCTAAACATCAAAATCACCAATTACGCACGGATTCAAGCCTAAGTTTCTTCAAAACTTCCGAAACTAACACTCGATCAAAAACCCGACCAAACGACGTCCGAATGACCTGAAAGTTTGCAGGCACATCCAAATTCACACAACGGAACTACTGCAACTGTTGGAATTCTGTTCCAACTCCCGGATCAAAATTTCACCTATCGATCGGATATCGCCGAAATTCGTCGGACCTCCAAATTCACTTCCGATCGCTCTCCTAGCTCGCAAATGACCTCCCGGAGCTGACCGAATCATAAGAATTCGATTCCGAGCTTTCTAACTCACAAGTCAATGTCCAGTTGACTTTTCACAACCATCCCTTCTTCTAAGAGACTTTTTGTCTCATTTCCAACTAAACTCAACCCGAATTGACTCAAACTCGCCAAACATGCATATTGAAACATTAACAAGCATTTAACGGGGATAACAAGGTGATAACTCACATGATGACGGGCCGGGTCATCACATTCTCCCCTACTTAAGCAAACGCTCGTCCTCGAGCGGACCCATAGTTGTACTAGATTCAACACAATAGCTGAATGACCTCACCAAGCATATACTCGGGGTGATACCACTTCACCCTATCTTTTATAAGTACGATAACATAGTATAGCTGAATTTCCACAGTCTATCTGAACCATAAACCACATTGCACTTTCCGAAATCATATACCAAATCTGAATCCCACATCTATACTCAGAGTACACACGATCCAACTATAATAGCCAAACTCGCCACTCCGAGTGAGATCACATGATGTATCAAACAACCCAATCACTTTAGACGATAGTCTCTAATCGCAACAACTGGCCACAATAACCAAATACTAGCAGAAAGAACCTTTCTCATTAGATAGAGTCTTATTCCAACACCTTCATATCCTGCCCACGGCAACCGCACACGTGATATATCGAACCCATCTCTCAGGTCAACCATTCATGAATCCATTTCCCTTTTAATTAATACTACAACAAAATTCGAAGCCAAAACTCGATATTACCCTTCTAACCAACTGAAATCATACATGCTCGCACTCATTAATGACTCAAATGATCATTTAGGTCATAACACACTTCACTGGTGATATGATGCTTCAACACCGGCCTAAGCTGCGACAAGCACAACACAAGCTCTAATAGGAAACGTCTGAACATACTCAAATAATGACAACTGACTCCAACAACAGAGCTGTAATTCAATTCCTCTGTACCATCGTATCATAAAACTGAGATCCTGTCTCACATAATAGGAATAGAGTACATGACTCCTTCTCGAAAGGTCATAACATCACATGGCCTTGCCACGACTCATGATTCTATCCAAACACTATTACTCACGAAGCACCTCAAGTCACCATGCTCATAGCGGTCATCCACGCACAGATCTAGGTCTGAACCCAAGCAATCAATCACACCTGCGGTGATATAATTGATGTACGCTATCAAATCTTGAAAGGACACAACCGATGTGCTATTCCCCGAGCGATACCCAATACGGACTATTCCTTAGAATCTAGGAAGTATTGTATACAAGGTAACATATAGGAAGCTATATTTTCCACGTCACACTGTTGTAGCTCGCAACCCACTCCAATAACATACCCGTGGCGGCGTGCCACCCGATCCTGATACCATACATGTGGCGGCGTGCCACCCGATCCAAATACTATACCTGTGGCGGCGTGCCACCCGATCCACAAATACATCTAGCAAGGAAAATGCACATCGAGTCAAGGAACTCATTGCAACAAACATATATATATAGCCTCAAGCTCGGCCACATGAAACGCATCCGACAAAGTTGCTCAATACTAGAGTTGAATCAATGGTAGATACCTCTGCACTGACATCCGCCACGAAGGCCCAACTGGCAAAGCAATACCTACCAGCCGTCCACTGGCCATAGGGTACATCCACTGTGACGACCCGGCCCGTCGTCACGAGAATTACCACCCCGTTATGTTGTAAATACATGTTTTATGATTTTATATCAGTGTTAGAGTCTATCGGGTGAGTTAGAAGTGCATTGGATTGAAAATGAGGCATATAGCCTTTTTGAAGGAAACTTGAATAAGGAAAGTCAACCTGGAGTTGACTATTTGGTTAGAGGGCTCGGAATCGGATTCTGATGATTCGGTTAGTTCCGGGAGGTGATTTGTGACTTAGGGGAGCGATCGGAATTGAATTTGGAGGCCGGTGTAGAAATAGGCTTGAATTGGCTAAGGTTGAATTTTGGCGAAATCCGAACGGTAGGTGAGATTTTGATCCGGGGGTCGGAATGGAATTCCGACAGTTTTGCAGTAGCTCCGTTAGGTGATTTTGGATGTGCCTGCAAAATTCCAGGTCATTCGGACGTCGTTTGGTCGGGTTTTTGATGGAATGTGCAATTCGGAAGTTTTGAAGAAACTTAGGCTTGAATCCGTGTGTAATTGGTGATTTTGATGTTTAGGATGGTGTTTTTATGATTGGAACAAGTTCGTATCGTGTTTTGGGGTATGTTGGTGGTTTTCGTTGGGGTCCGGGGGCCTCGGGGTGAATCCGGACCATCATCCGGCATTTGGAAGCAAGAAATGATCTGCTGTAATCTGCAGATCACTGGGCAGTGATTTGGCCTTCGCGTTCGCGAGGGCAAGGCCCACGTTCGCGTAGGCCAGGTTCAGCATGCTTCGTGTTCGTGAGGGAGGTATCGCGTTCGCGTATTGGAAAGGCTGCGAAGCATCGCTTTCGCGTGGGTTTAGGCCGCGATCGCGAAGAAGGATTTGACGAGGCCACGCGTTCGCGTGGGAGACTACGCGTTCGCGTAGAGTAAAAATCCGGAGGCTATGAAGTTGACCTTCACGGACGCGTGAAGGAGTGACGCGTTCACGACGTAGAAGAGGAAAAAGGCATCGCGTTCGCGTGAGAGGCGTGGCGAACGCGATGAAGAAAATAGGCTGGCAGTGAAGTTAAAACCAGAACTGGTCAGTCGCAGGTTTAGTACCCAAAACCTCCATTTTTGAGTTCCAAGAGAAGAAATTGATGGGAGATTGCTGGGAAATCATCGGGGTTTCATTGGAGGTAAGTTTTGTCTCTTAATTACATCATTTTAACATGAAATCCTTGGTTAAATCCTTGTAAATGGAAGATTAAAGGTGGGTTTGAGCCCTAGGCCTAAATTAAAGAAAAACACCGATTTGAGTGGGCAAATGGAGTCCGATTTTGGTAAATTTTATATGCCTAGACTCGTATCGAGATGGGGATTCCGAATATGTGACTTTTGTAATTTTTCGAGAAGTGTTCCAAAAGTCAGGTTTTGACAACTTTGGGAATTTTGATGTAAATTGAGTTGAATTGATTGGGTGTCGTCCCATTGGCCTAATTTGTTGTGTTTCTACTGTATTTGATCAGATTCTACGCGTGCGGAGCTTGATTCTCGTGGCAAGGGCATTGTGGAGTAGTCGTCGCACCGTATTGAGGTGAGTAATAGATGTGGGCGATGACCAGCGGGTTCGAAACCCCGGTATACCACTTTGTGACGATGTATAGCAGCGAGACACGTACTCTCATGTGAGTGCGGGTCGATTGTGATTGGGGACTATGGCTTAGTCTGACTTGCTGATATTGTGTTATGACATTTGGCTATTCTTGAGCCGTCGAACCTCCTTCTCGGATGGTTGCATATATATATATATATATTGTGATAATGGCCACTCTTGAGCCGAGGAACCCCCTTCTTGGGCGGTTGAGTATACATGTGGGCCGTGAGCTAGTTATTGGATCCCGCGAGGATCGTTATCATTGTTTTATCATATTGACATGTTAGTTACTACCAGTCCGTAGCTATTTCTGTTATCATGCTATTTCCAATCTCTGGAACTTGATATTACTGTTTTCAACCGAAAAATGATAAAAGATGTTTTCAAAAACTACTTTTGAGCCTGCGAGGATGTAATTGCATATTAGCTGACTGGTAGTGGATCGGGTTGCACGCCGCAACAGTATATATGTTGGATCGGACTGCACGCCGCAGTGATATTGTGCTTGGGCTGTAGGAGCCCCTCCGGAGTCTGAACCCCCACAGTGAGCACGGGTACCCAAATTGGATCGGGCTACGCGTCGTAGCAGTCATATCATGCATTGCATTGCATTTAGCTACATCTGCTAGCTGTTATACTGTTTTGGTGGTACTTGTTGGTACATGTACGGTCGATATTGATTATGTGACAGGGTATTTGATTACAGCTTTACATAGTGCTTTATTACTGATTTCTTATCTGCGCTGTCTTACCCATGTTTATTACCACTGAGTCTGGCAGTACTCATTTTACTCCCTGCACCTTGTGTGCAGATCCAGGTACCTCTCAGCAGTGATCTAGTAGCTGTGCGAGGCGACATTTGTGGATATTCGAGGTAGCTGCAGAGTCCGCAGGACCCGATATTCCTTCTTACTGTCTCTTTATTTTGTATTGACTTTTCTTTCCGCACTTGGTATCTTGTAAACCTTTATACACTCATGTTCAGTAGAGGCTCATGACTCTTGACCCTTTGGTCTATGGGAGTTAATGTATTATGGGACTTGGTTCCCCGTTTTCGTTATATGTATCGTTGTTGCTTCGTGAATTAATATGCTTAAATGGGTTAAAGAGAGCTTCTAGCTCCGTTGTTGATATTGATTGGTCAGGCTGGCTTAGCAATGTGCAGGGCGCCATTACGACCGGATTTGGGGTCGTGACAAGTTGGTATTAGAGCCTAGGTTTACTAGGCCTCATGAGTCTTGAGCCGGTTAGTAGAGTCTTGTGGATCGGTACGGGGACGCTTGTACTTATCCTCGGGAGGCTGCGAACCTTAAGGAAACACTTCACTTTTCTTGAACTCTGTCGTGCGATCTTGTTGTTCGAGAACTAAACTTCTATATTCTATTCTCTCGCAGATGGCGAGAATGTGAGCATCAGGACGAGGTGGACGACCTCCATTGCCACCTGCTAGAGGTCGTGGGCGCGGTCGTGCTAGAGGTAGAGGTAGGGCAGCTGAGGTAGTGCCAGCTAACCCGCCCGTTGTACCAGTTCAGGAGCAGCCCCCAGTGGTTGACGCTCCAGCAGCCCCAGTTCAGGGCCAGACTGTATCTATTGCTATTCCTCGTCTTCAGGAGACT